>APFE031169546.1:2725-20487 GCA_000404065.3 Pinus taeda
GGATTTCAAAATTAACTTGTACCTTAAAGGGCGTGGCGTTTCCAGAGTCGCTGTTGGAAGCCGATGCGTCACCTCTAGGTAGCCGCTGAAGGATCTGCGCAAAATTGTCCATCATCGCGTTTCGTTGTCGCTCGAGGGCTTCTTCAAGCAAGATTTTGATAGGATCTCCTGCCCCCTCGTCTTTCTTCTCATCCACCGTTGGAGGCCGTCGGGATTTTCGTGGCTGGTCTTGCAAAGGTTCGACTAGTTCAAGCCCTAACTCCTTATATCCTGACCTCGTCGGGGACATGCAAAGAAAAACCAAGAAAAAGCAGACCGCTCTGATACCACTGATCCGGATTTAAACAGGTTCGCAATAGATTACAGAGATAACCATAAATACAGAGATGTAATAACCATAAATAAAGAGATGCAGCGGAAATAACACTTCATTTCATTAATGGAAAATACCGAAATATGCTTACAACGAGAATTGGAAAGAAACCAGCTAGGACGATGGTAGCTTATCTCTGAGAAGAGATGTATGGATACATGTCTCTGAACTGTTCCGAACTTGTGTTACAATGAGGCTTGAAGGCCTATTTATTATTGAGAAAAATGGACCCATGTTGCCCCCAGATTCCCCAAAAAACGTCGTTTAGGGCCTCAAAACGGCTCCGGAAGTTCAGGACCCGAAAAACTGCTAAAAATAGTAAGTTGTGCTATAATTAAGGAAACTGAAAATGCTGAAAGAGATAATTGTGGGGGTCCAAATGGAATAGGTGGGTGGCCACCAACATCCACCTGGATCAGTCTTTCAGATCTCATGATTCCCATGGTCAATTTTTGTTAAAAATTGTTTCCTACTATTCATACACCTTTTCATATCCTAATTACACATTCCTAAACACCCACCGTCAAACCCATCCTCAAATTTCATCATTTCCAGCTAACCCTACAAAAAACACACTTTGTAAACCATTGGACAATGTTTCTCTTGTTTGAAACCCTTCTCCTTACCCAAATTCTAAATTTAAACTTTCCTTAGTTCCCTAACCTCCCTCAATATCCCCCAAAATATTCCTAGATTTTTTTCATTTCCCTATCCCTTTCATTTCCCTAAATTTCCACACAAATATCAAAATCTTGTGTTTTCGCAAAACTAAACCCTAATTATTCCTCCTCATGAGCTAGGGTTTGACCATGGAAGTAGAGACCAAACAAAATGAAAAGAAAAAGTAAAATAATGGATTATATGTCTCAAGAATTGAACAATTTAACATCAAAGAGATAAGTGCTTCACAAACTCATCAATAGGTCATTTGTGACACACATGTATGGTTTTGCTTCAAAGCATGTTTACGATGAATGGAGATCAACTCGACAAAAGTGGAAGAGGTTTTTTTCAATCATATATCAAGGAAAAAAAATATCCTTCGATTTATATACAGTTATCATATATTGGGATATATGCTACTCGCTTAGAAACCTATGTGAGAAAATAAAAAAATTTCAAGTGAGTTTTCTGTTTTAGTCATGATTTTATGGCACGAATTTTGAGAAAATGAAATTTAATCTCAAGAAAATGAGAGAGGTTTTTCTTCCCAAAATCCATATCTACAAAATAGTCTCTCATTGTTCCAAAAATATTTATGGTTAGAGAGATATTTATCAATATTTGAACCCTATTTTTGCATAAAATGAAGAAATTTGACACACTACTATAAGTGCAACGCGTTGGTGTTGTGCTTTTTACTGAGCCATAAAAATGCAAAAATATTTATATGCTTGGATACATAATCACTCCTACATGTCATATATCAAGTTTTACAAGCTTATCACTAGACATATTGGGAGACTGTGCTCAAAGATAGGTAAAAAAATCACTTTCTACCACTATTTTGAAGTAGGCATTGCATTTTTGGAGTGACCTTGGGAAAATTAGTTGTTATCCTAGTTGGAGTGTCCAAATCACTTGCTTTAGTAGTCAAATGGCAACTAGACACTCATAAATTTCTAATGAACTATCAATTTTTCAATTTGGAGAAAGGAAGTCCACCAAAATGCTCCTGCAAGATGGCATTGTGCTTTTTCCTCACTGTGCTGCATTTTTGCCTGAATGTGATGTGCTCTTTCCTATAACAGTCTTTCTAAGCATGTCATTGCTAAATATTTGTTTTGATGATGTAATTTCAGTATTTTGATGTCTTGATCATGTAATTATGAAATAAATTGGCATGTTAGGTTGTTTATATGATTAATTAGGCCTCATAAATAAAGCAAAACTCAAATCAAAGTCTAAAAGAAGAGTTTGCTTTTTACCATCTCACTTTGACTTGTTGGTTGAGAGATTATTGGAAACTATTCCAACACTTATCTATTTGACCCCTGAAGGTGGGGAAATTGTTGTTTTTATTATATATGTATTTTTTCTCATTCAAACATAATTGTTGGACTTCAAAGGAGAGGACTTGTATCTTATGCTTTCACACAACTAATCAAGGAGTAGTTGCAACTATTTTTCAGGAACACATGAGAAGTAAGTTTATGATGTTATTTTATTTCTATATCAGTTTCTTATGAATGAATCCATCTCTCTTAACATGTTTTTATTTCCTCATGTGATTCTCCTTACTGTTATATAGGCATAATTATTTACATTCAAAGCTCTTTTTATGTGGAAATTATGTCTATGTATTTCTTCTTCTAGATTAACGAATTCATGGTAATACATGCTCATTATATTCTTCTAAGATTTTCAAAACCTACACTACATTTACCAAAATCCTCAATCCATCAAAAGACACTACTATCTTGCTCGTCTTTATGTCTGCTACTGCAAATATTGAGACCTTGACCTAATTGCTTTTCCTCATTTGTCGTCGAGGAACCCAGAAACCCTAAATTTTCAAAAACTCAATTAACACTTTTACATCTAGACTAAAATCCATTTCTCTTCCAGTCATTGACTGAGAAATCTTTAGAGAGATCCATCTCTAGTTTAGTAGGGCTAGCTACTGAACTGCAAGTGGTTTGAGGGTACCTCTTTTGATATCCTCCTGAGCGTACGACATTATATGAGATACAGCACAAACACTCTAGAGCCCTAGAAGGCTTCTGTAGAGACCAATCTAGTGATGGGTTGTGATGTCTCACTGTGAGGTGGAACCATTATTTGATGGGCTGAGGTGGTTTTTCCTCTTGTAGCCCTAAATGGTTATGATTGATGTGTTTTATGAGATCCCACATTCATGCTTCAAATATGGAACAAGGGTGATTGACAAAAGAGATATTTGGCCTAGCCATGTCTATGATCAATTGGTCCATGGAAGTCCCAAACCTTGTTGGCCTTTGCATCTTTAATATGAGGTTATTTCTCCTTGTTATTTCATGTGTAAATGTACTAGTTTATATGTGGATTCTATGGTTGAGGTATCCTTGATATTTATGTTGTTATTATCTTGGTTACAAGCTTGTATTATGACAGTGACGATGTATGGCTCTCCTCATGTTTTGATTTGTAAATGAATGAAGAGTATCTATGACCTAATAGATGATAATGCAAGTAATGTTATAGGGGAACAATGTTTCTTCGTGATTCTCACATAATTATGAGACCCATATGCTTAGAGATGTTGTTTAAACCTGTAGATTACATATTTACAACATGTTTGATGAAATGCTTGTCATGCCTAGTAGGGGTCCAGTCAAGTCCTTATTTAAGCAATTGTGTTTGTATCACTATTCTGTGGTTATATTTCAGTTGTGAACCTATCATTAAGTTCTCGGCAGTGACCTTATCTCTGTGGCTAAAAAAGTGGCACAATCCCAAAGTCAAAAGCATAGGTTTGAGGAGAAAAGTCCTAAGACGCATGCATAGCCATATTGTGGGAGTGTATGCAACCTCCTCGACATATGCTTGTCCATGTCAAGGGAGTGTGTGGGGGTTTAATGGTCTAGAAACTTAGCTGTCCTTAGGGGATGGTTACCTAAGCAAATGGGATGGCTCCTCAGTTCTTTTTCTGATCTCGAAGGTATGCATGATGTTTTCGTCAAGTTCCACTTCCCTAACTAACACATAGGGAGTCAAATCATATCATAGTAACTTCTCGTCACATCTATACCCCGACTGGTCATTTATTTAGGTAGGTGTGGGAGGAGGGTGTTACAGAGTGGTATTAGAGCATGGTTCACCCCTCGAACTAGATGGACTATGTGTTCTTCATGAATTCATGTCATTTTAATATGTGTTTCTTGTGTTGTGAAACTATGTGGTTGTTTGATTTGTATGGCATGGGTTATGGTTGTAGTGAGGTCACCATGGAAAGTTGTTGGTGTTGTTGTGGAGTGTGTCTTCATGAGTGTATGGTTGATTATACATTGTTTGTGAATGTTAGTATTCACATGTGGTCAAGTGTACAATGATGTGGTCGTTGTTTTCATGCATGAGGGTATGGTATGCATAGTTGATATCATCATGCATTAATGAGTAGACTCCAACTAGAATCTTGGTTATATTCTTATTTTATTATGTGTTATATTTCTATATGTTGTCATGATTATATTATACATGTATTATGTTGATTTTTTTTATCATGCATGTAAGGTATCCTCCACGAATTATGCTAAGGTACATTGGTTTATAGTGATTTGGTTCAACTAACATGATATACCTTGCACGAAGAATAACAAAGATGACTAGCAAGATGGTATATTATAATTCCTCAAACTCACCCTATCGATAAAATGGGTAACACGGTGTTGGGAATTCTTTGGATTTGGAAGATACACTTAGAATCTTAAAGGATGTCATAAGGGGCCGTAAGGTAGACAATGACAAAATCATACTAGTACAAGAGAAACAAGTAGAGATAAATGTAGTGATACTCTATAGTTTGTTATAATTGCAGTGATAGCGACCACTTAGTATAAACCATGAGGAGGAGGATAGAACTAATGGGGTGTATGGAAACTAGTCTCATGGAGAGTATAGGTAAGATAGGGAAAACACAATGAGATATGGCAAGTCCTTGGATACTTAGGATATAGGAGGTGATGGACATAAGTATTAGTCTAGTTCTTGTTCTAACAAGAATGATGATTAATATCATTATCATCCTTATAGTGACAAGGAATATTTTCTTGATGAGCTTAAGAAAGACATTCTACCTACATTTGATGGAGAGATGAAGAAATCACAAGATGCAGAGGCATAGTTTCTTGGTATGAGGAAGTTTTTTAGCTTGCATGATTATTCAGAGAACATGCAAGCCATAATAGCTACATTCAGTCTCAAAGGTAGAGAAGATATTTGGTGGGAAGATGTGAATAATGTCATAGGTATTCATAACGAGGACTTTATTTGGAATGAGTTTGAGATACTATTCAAAAGTAAATACTTATGAGAGAGATACTTTTATGAGAGGTAAAAAGAATTCTATGAGCTAATGATGTGATACATGAGAGATGAGGAGTACACTAGCAGGTTCTTAAAGATACTAAGGTATGTGCCTTACCTCAAGAAGGACAAGGCCAAGATTTATAGATTCGCTAGTCGGTTATTGATTTCATTTGAAGAGTGGATTGATTTTGATGAGCCTAGATAATTGGAGGAGGCCATCTAGGAGCTAAAGCATTGTTACGAGAAATCAAAGCATTGATCTAAAACTAAGCTATATTGGAAAGGCAATGCAAGGAACAAATTAAAATGGGGAAAGATGGTAGAAAGACCTCAGGGTGCATGTAATAAAGAGAATGCAACACATTCTAAGAGGTTCAGTTTATCTAAGAGAGGATAGTGACTTCGATCTGAGAAGTATAATAAGGATGAATGACAGAATCCTCTATAATGTTGGACTTGTCAAGGAGAGTATCATATGAGAGATTGTCCATAGTATTTAGGTGGTAGACCACAGATCTACAATGTTCAGAGTTAGTTACATTCAAGAGTTACTTGTACTAGGGAAATTGAGTTCTCTATAATTTGAACATATGATAACGATGTATGTATATGGGGATTTGGAATAGTAATTTTGTGAATTGAAAGAGGAATTGACTAGGAAGTTGTTATGGCTATTTATTTTTATTATACTATAAGAAAAGCAAGTTGTATTGTGATATGTGGAGACTTGTTAGTATGTACAGTATTAATATATTTACAGTATGAAACACTTCACAAAGGAACTCTAAAGCATGAAAGTAAATACATTGGTTTAAACGAAATTGTTAGCTATAGGAACGCCTGGTGTGATGAACATAAAAGGCATGTCTGCATAACCTTTATATGTCTAGAGAAGGCCAAATTCCAAGGATGGAATAGAGAGGGCAGAGATGTGCCACTGGAAGGAGAGTATGATATAGAAAGGATACATGGACCAAGTTATTAGGGTTCTGTAGAGATTGGGGTTATACATCAAACCATCATGACTATGGATATGTAGCTTTCCATATCCATCGTCCAAATTCCACCCAAGTGGTCACATGTCCTCGAGGTGATGAAAGAAGAAGAGGAAAACTCTCATTGCAAGGTTAACGTCCCAAGGAGGACTATTACATATGGAATTGGGACTCACAAAGAGCATACACTCCTAACTATAAGGTGTAGGAATTATCTCGAAAGGCTTAAAGGGTAAACAATATAATAACACAAATAGTGAAATACAACATATCATCAATAGTAATACAAGAGACCTTATGACCATCAAATACAAGCCTCAATATTGGAGAAGAAAAAAATAGATAGACTGCCATGAAATAAATGTAGTACAATGACACTACTATTGTTGAGTAGAGCCATGCCCACTACCAAATAACTCAGATTGTTTAAAGGAGTGGCGTTGGTCATACCTGAGTGGTAAATGCTATAGGGTCATTAATAGTAATAGAATATGAAACAATTAAGGGTTAAGCATATAGTACCGTGCATAACCATTTAGAGAATAAGTTAATTGAGGTGTGAATTATCCACTTGCGAAGTCTATCTCCACTAGGAAGGTAAGAGGAAGAAGGACCTCGTCTGCCTCCAAGGGGAAACAATTGTGTCTTTCACCTTCAAGGAAGTAGATGGTAAGGCTTAGAACCATGGATAGCCGAGAACATATAATGAGTAATTAAACAAATATTAAAAGTACTTTGTTTTAGAGGTATACTAAATTTTCCAAATGACCACTTCTTTGGGAAAGATTAAGGAGAGAATGAAAATGCATGAGGACATGTCACAGACTGGGAATAATTACAATTTGACATTGGTTTGTTGGTACAAAAATAAAAGCACCAAGATTTGGGTATGTAACATATGGTATCAGAGCCTAGGCTCAATTCTTCGACCTAATGGGCATGAAGGCTAAAATACAAATGGTAAATTATCTGTACAATTGTTATAATATTTGTTTTTAGACAATCAATCTTCTAGGTTCAACCATCCAAAAATAGAAGGTTACTAGACTTACATTAGTTCCAAAACAACAATATGGAGGAAATACTTATAATAATTACGTATTAAATAACCACTCAATGGTAATTACTTATTGAATAACCACTCAATGGTAAGGGAAACATAAAACTAAGTCAATTTTCTTTAAATCACTAGAAACACTCATACATGAATGAATATACAGTAGGTAGGAAACTTTGACCATCCTAATATCTTTGAAATAATTCTTGAACTAGTGGGAATACCATTTTGGGTAGAAAAAAGAAGTAATTGAAGAATATAGTTGGAGTTGAAAAAGAAACTGAGAAAGTTGGCATTAGAAATTGTTGCTAAAGATGACCAAGCCCAAAATTTTAATAAAAAAAATTGTGCTAATTAGAAAAGGGCAGAGTGGATATATGAGTTGGATATTGGATCAAGGCCTAGTAATATACCATGAAATATGAGAAAACCAACAAATTTTCACTTCTTGATCACCAAGCTGAGCTAGAAAAGTTAACACTGTGAGTAATAAAGGGAAACAACATAGACCAACTCTATATGGTTGGCCTTGAAGGGAAAAAGTGGGTTCTTACTATTACTAAAGCTGGATGGAAAAGGGCAAAGTGAATGTTTGGATGAACATTTTATCCAGTAGTTAAATAAGTTCTCAAGAACACCGAAATTTAAATTGTATGTTGTGGAAGTTACGAATATAAACAAAAAGTGATATTATGGTATAGAAGGAAGAGTTATGCAATACTTAAGCCCATAAATTATAAAATAATGAACATGACCAAATATATAAAGAGATCTAGGCTCATATAAAATAATATATTTTAGCACATTAACATTATTACAATATCTCTTTTTTTATTCTAAACTCTATACGATGAAGTTTCAAGGCATTCATTCGTCCACGCGACACCAAAATATTTTTCCAAATTTCAAGGATACAACCTTATTCCCTACTACTCTAACTCATAATTAATGCGTATCTTCTTTGACCCTTCCATTACAGTACACATGGGAAAAACCATACAATCCATTGTTATAAAACACATGTGAGCATAGCACATTAAAAATTCAAGGGAGTTAGTAGTTGCAATTGATATGAACATTCATCCATACCATATTTTAGGATAACTGTGTTCACATGAGAATATCTAAGTGTTCCTATGAGGTTCTCAAATTATTTTCATTAAATGTAGATTGGAAGGGTCTTAGTTGACCATTTCTAGTCATAAACAAAAAATGGTTTGAGCTCAGCACAAATAGCGGTGTTTCGGTGTTCCTTCGTGTGACTGAAGTGTCACTACACTTAGAAAATGAGTCCTTTAGATGTGATATATGGAGGAAAACCTGAGAGGATCGTGGAAGGAATAAAAGAAATAAATTGGATAAAGAACTTATAGTTATATTTTTTCTCATAATAGAAGAAAAAATATTAAGAAATATATTTATATATTTATATATATAATGAATGCGAAGAAGCTCGTGAGTGTAGAGTTGTAGCTCGAAACCAATGCTAGAAAGCATGACAGAGTATTAAGGAGGGTTCCCTTAATCTAAATTGCAACACAAATTCAAAATGTATATTGAATTTTCTTAGGAATACACAACAATGAATGTCATTGTTTGTGTGACATTGAGTATTTCTACGAGCGCAGAACTTTGTAATATGAGATTTCTTAATTGAAAATGAACAAATATCATGTATTGAGAAACATACGTAGTTGGGTAGAGAATCTATCCATATAAATTTAGAGTGGAGGTTAAAATTTGATGGATAAATTGTATTGCTAGGCATGTGTGCAGCATCATACACTAACTAAGGAAAAGTTTTGTTGACAAAAAAATTTGGAGACACTAAACGATAGTGTAGAAATAATGTGGAAAATTTTGGTTTTATACTTTAGTGAAGGATTGGGTCAATGTGGTAATCCACTGACATTCATAAAGATTTAAGCAATTTTTAATTAGAACAATTATGAGAAGGTACTAGATCGAAATCATGCCACTTGGAAAGCTAGTAGAATAGAAGGAGAATCAATAGAGTATACCATCAAATGGAAAAACCTTAAGAAGAAAATAATGAAAGTCACAACTAAAAAGGGAAAAGAAGTCTTAAACTTAATTTTGTTGATGAAAACATAGTCATGATATTGAAGATGGATGGAATAAGTGAAAATAAATTCAGTAATGCATTGTGTGTATATGTATAAAAAAATTTGAGCCAAGTAAGTATCTATGTTGGTAATGTATTTCTACCCTTGTGGGCTATTGGAAGGGTATGGACATATCTAACAAAATAATCCCAAGGAAATTTATTAAGGTCAATTTGAAAAAAAGAGGGAAATCTACAACATTGTCACAACTTTATGCTAAATCTTAATAACAGTGTTTGAAAGTATATCAATAGTGCCACAAATGCATATAAACCACACGAAGTGAGTTCTAGCATAAGTGTAAGCATACTCGGAAAATGAGGCTATTTCTTTCTACCACTAAAAATAGTTGAAGGGAGACATAGCTAAGCAATTGAAGGATGGTTCAATCATGATTCTGTAGCCATGAAAAAGGCCAAAGAAGTAAGTGCACAAGTGATACTATAATATTTCATGTTATTATGTTCCAAACCATCCACTAGTAATTGTTATTTTATTGGATCAATGTGAAAATAAAGATACAAATATCATATGTATGGCCATCGGGTTTACTGTAGTAAAATACTAATGATACTAGCATTGAGGAATGTATGTGAATAACTTGTTCATATGCAGATATGCAGATGTATCAAAAGAGGAGCATGGCATAGTTACAAGAATAGGAATGCCCCATAATTGAATGATCACTTAAGGTGAGACAAACAATTGATTAGAGGTAGAAATGATAAGAAGTAATTTTTTTTTGTCTTAAGAAAATAAAAAGGTTTCTCACAACATGAAGCAGATAACAAAACATTACTACCACACCAAACTGCTAGCATAAAAACCATAGTGATTGATTAATATTTCTTTGTAATGTCTTGTATAGTTCATTACCTAAGAAATAAGTATAAGATAGGTTCTATCTATTTGATTTGGAAATGCTACAAGTGAAGTTAAAAAATAGACTGATGGGTCTAGATGCATCTCATACCAGAATCTTAAACCAGAAAATGATTCGGCTATAGGATTTAGGTGTTGATCAAGATAAAATACAATGAGTGAATTCATTTCAAAGAGGCTACATAGGAACGAAATCCTGAAAAAAAAAAAAGTTACCCATCAAAGTTCAGAGAAAAGGGTCTAGACACTGAACAACAATGACCATGTTAATAAAAGGGGAGGAGAATGTAATATCACTTTGTTGTGGTAAAACCACTTTCGTTAGATCGTGATAGGTGAGAATAATGGCAGAAATGTCTAATAGAAATATTGAATTAATTATGTAAATAGTTATTTATTAATAAATAAATAGATGAGATGTATGTACCTAGGAATGAGGCACATAAAAACATGTTTGTTGCAAAAATAAAATAGAGATAAAATCTCATTGATACATAAGATTTGATAATTCTTTCATCATAAGTATTCTAGAAAAAAATTGTAGATAAGATAAATGGATGGGAGAGAAAGATCCATTAATTTGCTTAGGTGGAAAGGATGATAAGGCTAGAAAATCCTAAAAGCACTGTAGGAGAAAGATCCATGAACTTTCTTAGCTAGACAAAGATGCTAATCCAAGAAAATTCTAAAAGCACCATGACAAAGAAATGTGGGTTTTTAGGGAGAGTCCTAGGCAAGTGAATAAGAATATTAACAAAAGCTCGATTATGTTATATGGGAAACCTTATAGTGAAACACATGTATTTTATACTTGAGAAGGGCGTCACGTGGGGGTTGATTCCTTTCAAGGAGCTCTGACCTCGAGGGTGAAATCAAGGGACCATTCTAGGTTGGGTGGAAAAGGTGTGAAATTCCCATGTATCCTTGATGGTGAATCAAACTGAATTAGCTGTTAGTAGATTGCATCTAAGCAATTCTATGAGTATTTTTCATTCTAGAGTTAGTTACATTCACGAGATACTTGTAGTAGGGAAACTGAGTTCTCTGATTTGAACCTACTGTAGGGATGTGTGTATATGGTGATTAGGAATAGTGATTTTGTGAATTAAAAGGGGAATTGACTAGGAAGTTGATTTTGCTGCTTATTTTTATTATCCTATAAGAAAAGAAGGATGTCTCCTCACATGTGGAGATTTGTTGATATCTACAATATTACTTTATTTCAAGATTTTGTTGGTAATGTACTATATTGTTTAATTTATTTAACATTTCATAAAAAGTGCAATGAGTTTTTTAGTATGTGTTAAAAGTCATGGGACATTGGGGAGTTGTGGATAGCTATATATATATATTATATATATATATAGTATTATATATATATATATATATATATATATAATATATATATCATATTATATATATATATATATATATATATATTACTATATTATATATATATATATATATAATATATATATATTATATATATATTATATATATATATATATTTGTTACTAGTAAGAGATTAAGATAACTTTAAATAGAGTATCCATTCATTTATTTTGCATGGGTATTGATCCCATTGTGAAAGGAGGTACGAGACCTAGCAGTGATCATATGATAGTGAACAATGCTAAATCTGTTGTAAATGTGTTTATATAAATAAATTTAATGCATGCACCGAGATGCTCTGCATGTCCTTAGGTAATGTAAGAACTCGTTAGGATAGGATAGTTTTGTTGTTGAGCTAGTCTTGAGTTGAGATGTAATAAGGAATATTTCGATACCAATTTTGGACTATAGACCAGCCTGCAATATTGGTCACTTGTTGGTATTATGAATCTAGTTCATTAGGGAAGACCATGGCCATAGATCTTAAGTTTGTTTGGGGCCCAACATCTCCAGCCCAAGATACGAGGCTAACCATTGCAAGTAAATTAAGATTTCTTATGTACAACTTGTTGATTTTTGGAAAGTCCAAAATCGAATTTAGAAGGTGGAAAAATTTGTTTAGGTCTGTTAAGATCTCAAAACAATATCATGCATGGACCCGCAGAATTGGACAAATTAAACATGCAATGAGATCATAATATGAGGTAACGAGAGAGAGCCATAGTTTTAAATCACTATGTAGGTCGTATTTTTAGGAAATGGAAACTCGGTTTAGTCTGAGAATGGAGCCCATTAACCCAGGAAAGTAAATGACTTAATCCATGCATGAACTATGAATACATAGAGATGTTATCAAACCATATCTATAGAATAATAAATAAACACAACTCAGTTCCGAACAACTATAGGAAAAATATGAGAATAATTCTGACATTCAAATAATTATGCGATAAAACATTAGCTGGAATGATAAGCTCAAAGTTGGTTGATAGTGCAAGAAGTAAACCTTTCATGAAACCAGCTCACAAAAAGATAGAAAATATTGATCAACATCTTAAAGCTCAGTCTCTTCATGGGGGGCAACCTCCTTTACATTACACAAATGAACAATTCTTGGATGGTATAAATGACAAGACCCCCTTTCTATATATAGGGGTCTAAGGGGTCTGAGTACAATCAAAGCCTACATAACAATAATATTGTACGGGCATAAAAATAACAATAGTGGGCTTCTATGGGGAATGATAATAACAATGTGGGGACTATGTGGGAAAAATAATACAATAAGGGGGTTGAATTAATAACAATAAAGTGTTACACTAGTAGTATAACTACGTAACATTCGCCTCTCATTCAGAAAGTGTTTTCCTCAATGCTTGAGTAGTTCTGGATGTTTCTGTATAAAATTGCCATCCTCCCATGTGGAATCTTCAGTGGTTAAATTCTTCCACTTGATGAGACACTCTAAAATTGATTGATTTTGGTACTGTTGATTTCTTATTTTTGTGACTCCTTCGAGTTCCAATGTGATTTTTGCTTCTTGATCATATTATGGAAATTCATTTGAACTTGGATATTCTCAACTATAATCTTATTTAAGCGTGAAACATGGAAATGTGGGTACACGTGGGAAGATGCAGGAAGCTCCAATTTGTATGCCATAGTACCAAATTGTTGCAGCACTTTATAAGGACCATAATACTTTGCTGATAGTTTATTATCCTTCTTAGCTACCTTAAAGGGACATTTTTTTGTATGGTTTTAGTTGTAAAAATATCAAATCACCTATGTGAAAACTTCTTTCGCTGTGATGTTGATCCACCTGTTGTTTCATTTGATTCTAGCCAAAAGTGAGTTTGTCATTTTTCTTCTTGATATGTCCTTCTATATTGAGAGTTTAAGGAGTGGTAATCCCTACCAATGCAATACAGTATATGGTATGATTCATTTCTTCTTTTTTGTGGATGGTTCCTGGTGTAAAACAATTGATGTAAAACAATTTCTTCTCTGCACACTTATGACCTTTAGTGTATTTTCTATCACAACTGTAACAAAGGTCATTCTCTCCTTTTTCTTCAAATTGTTGTGGAAGGCGAGGAGAAACAAAACTTCCATCTTTATAATTGTGAGTAGTAGCATTTCTTGTTGCCATATTTTTTCTTTCAATTTTTCTTTCCAACATGAATGCCTTCTCCAATGAATCAATCCTCTACTTCTCTAGAATATCGTTTACCCTTATATTCAATTTTTGGAAGTCCTCTATGTACTCTACCATTAAACCCTTTTCTTTAAGATTTATCACTTGGCCAAAGAATGTGTTTCTCTTTGTATCCTCATAATGTGCTATCATTTCCTCCATGAAAATTAACCAGGTGACAAGTGGCTTATGAGAACAAAGCCCTTTATACCATAAAAATTGATTCAATTCTAAAGATAAAGATGCAATACATACCTTTTGTGACATTTGCACATCATGTAGATCAAAATATTTCTCCATCAATACTATGCATGTTATGGGATCCTTGCCATCAAACATCCTCATATCATTATTTGGAATATGGTGGGTCTTCAATTCAATGTTAGACTCTATGAAATCATGATCAACATTTATTTTTTCTCATCATGAGTTCCCTCTACTACCTTTTCACTATTAGGAGACCTTTCTTGTAACAGTTTTGTCTCACCTTCATTCAAACCTTCCATGTCTTTGTTAAAATATTCCATGCCTTTCTTCAAATATTCTTCCATGGCACATATAAGACTATTTATATTAGCTTCGATCACATTCCTCAAATCATCCATCCATTTTTTCTTACTAGATGTTTATATTTTCTTGATTTGAGTCATTCTTTTTCTTTCTTTTAGAAGCTTGATATTGAATATGATGTATCTTTGAAATTTTAGATGTCCAATGTCAGAAAATATGACCTACAATAGCCCTCTGTGTGCTCTTTCTAATGCCAGTAGTCTGATCGAAATTGGATTCTCCAAGAAAGTGTTATGCCCAATCTACCAAGATGACCTCATTATATACCTTTTGAGTAGAGATAACTTGTATGAAGTTCCATGTTTCATTTTTTCGACCTTGAGACTAGAAATCAATAAACAAAAAGGTACAATCCATCCTCTTTCTCTAAATTCCTATGAAATTTCATTCTGATGCTCAGAGAGAGAGTTACGATGATTTTCCCAAGGTCACCTGTTTGCAATATAATTCGGGAGCATGCGAAAATCCTAAATGTCTTTGATCATATCTCTAAAAATATAGCAAGGAAAGATCTAAAATTCAGACCCAAGCTTCACCAATATTGCAGATCAAATGTTGTTTAATTTGAGAGTCTAGACCTTTGTAGAAAACAAATTATAGTCAACATGCCGTGATGAATTGTTTGAGATGGAATTTTGGAGCTTGCAAAAACCCTAACTTCCTTACATCATATCTCTCAAAATATAACGAGACAAGATCTGAAATTCAGACGAGACGGACAGAATGATTTACACTCAAATGGGGTTTTTATTAGCTTCTGAAACTTCATAGTTAAAATTTATAGCAAAATTTCCATGATAACATATTTGGAGTAGGGAAACGCTACAATCCAAAGCTCTAATACCAAATGTTATGAAACCGGCTCACAAAAAGATAGAAAAGATAAATCAACAGCTTAAAAATCAGCCTCTTCAAGGGGCAATCTCTTTTACATTACACAAATGACAATTCTTAGATAATACAAATGACAAGACCTCCTTTCTATATATAGGAGTCTAAGGGGTCCCAATACAATCAGAGCCTACATAACAATAATATTGTAGGGGCACAATGAAAACAACAGTGGGCTTCTATGGGGCATAATAATAACAACATGGGGAATATATGCGCACAGTAATACAATAAGGGGGTTGCACTAATAACCATAAGGTCTTAAAATCTCCACGACGCTCCTACCGTTTCCCATCAGCAATTTGTAGATGACAACATGATCTTTGGCGACTCTTCCATCCAAGAAGCCCGATCCCTAAACTCTCTGCTTAACAATTTCTCGGCAGCCTCTGGAGCTTGTATTAACAGAGTCAAATCCCAGATATTCTTTTTTAACACCCACTCGACTACTCAGCGATCCATAGCCTAAATCCTGGGTTTCTCCATAGCTTCTCTGCCTTCCAAGTACCTCGGTGCCCCTCTCTTAGAGTCTGCTCAGAAGCATTCATCCTGGACTTCCCTTCTGGAAAGGCTGGAATCAAGACTCTTGCTTTGGACTCACCGTTCTTTAAATATGGCCAGTCGACTTGTGCTTATTAGGCAGCGCCAAAGTGGGTTTTAAAAGCCATCAAAAAGCTACAACGAAACTTCTTGTGGGACAGTTCTGGACTCAACAGGAAATGGGCATTAGTCAAATGGGAGAAAGCATGTCTCCCGAAGAAAGCAGGGGGAATTGGTCTCAGGGATCCTGAACACAGCAATGTGATAATGGGAGAAAAAATATGGTGGAAATGGTTAGCCTTCCCAGGAACTCTATGGGCCAAATTCTGGACTGCAAAATATGCCAGCAATCTACCTCTGGAGGAATGTATAAGAATGACAGAAATTAGCAAAGGCTCAACTATCTGGAGTTCAGCGATAATGCACAGAGATCTTATCCAAAATCATAGTTTCTGGGAAGTGAAGGACGGTGGCACTGCGCGTTTCTGGACTGATTCCTGGCAGCAATTTCCATGTCTCGCCCATGCAATACAGGGAATTCCAGTGCACCAAATTCAACTACAGGAAAAGGTAAATCAATTCTGGAAAGACAATCAGGATTCTGATCACCGAACTTGGAGAAATGTACAAGAAACTATAGCAGATAGCCCGGAGGCGGTTCAACGATCCCTTGCTGAAGAGCTCCAAAAGAGAAAGATTCTCAAAGAGACAGAGCAGGATAAATTGAGGTGGGGTTACGAAGAGAAAGGTACATATACAACCAAAGAAGCATACCTCATTATTCTCAAAGATCAGTTGACCAAGGACAAGTTATGGGAGAAAATATGGAGTTCCCCAATCTGGCCAAAGATCTCCACATTCCTTTGGCTCCTATCCCACAACCGGATCCTCACCTCGGATAATCTCAGAAAAAGAAAATTTGAAGGACCCTCAATATGTCTCAATTGTAAAATGGAGGAGGAATTTGCTATGCATCTTATGCAACTATGTCCTTTTAGCAGGAAAATATGGGAGAAAGTCACATTCCATTGCCAAAAGGAAGGCCACGAGATAGGAGACCTAAACAATACTTTACGCAACTGGCCTGAGAAACCTTATCAAAGTAACATTCTGAACTCGCTCTGGCAAATAATCCCGGGAATTGTAATGTGGAACCTATGGAAAGAGCGAAATCGCAGAATCTTCAAAAACCAATCAATGGATGAGCAGCAAGTATGGCAGATAATAAACAAGAATGTACAGGAAACACTATCCATCAAATGCTGGTCCCAGGAGGATTTCCCATCCAACGACAAGGAGCAAGCAATATGGAATAATTGGCAAATCCACTTACATTTTTCCAACGTTCTCCCAAGCAATTCTAATAAACAGAAGGATATCTCTTCAATTTGGTCCCCTCCACCCATCAATACGTTCATGCTCAACTTTGATGCGGCTTCTAAAGGTAACCCTGGTTCCACAGGATATGGAGGTTGTTGGTACCATTCTAAGACCCTTTTTCCCTCCCAAAACATGACCATTTCCTACCTTTTTCTCATCATCCATTCCTCAAATGCCTCGGAAATTAATTAATTTAATAGTTTATAGCTGTTGACATGCATATTAATTGATTTAGGGGTTTTGTGTTGACAAATTAGGATTTTAGGCCTAAATCACTACAGGAAGTCTCAACAACCTGTAAATGGCTTATTATGTGACATGTGGCATGGCAGCTAGGTAGGAGCAGAAGGCA
>APFE031169548.1:0-16297 GCA_000404065.3 Pinus taeda
TTTGAAGAAGCGCACTCGCTAATGAAGGTCCGTGTCGTACTGGACGGGTGTGGAACCAGAATATGCCACATTGTTTTCAACTACGATCATCTTCTCTATCAATGTTGTTTAGAGTTTGGTTTAATTGATTTTTTATTTATTAATTTTCACCTAATACCATTAGATGGAGAAGAAACATAAGCAGATGATTGGACTTCTTAAAGGTGTTTGGTTTGTTGGTATGATCTACATTTCATACCTATGCTTCCATAATCTAACAACTTGATAAAAGTGAGACATCCTATTCGGTAGGTATCTTGTTGGGTAAACAATGATTGAGGTCCACATCAATATGAACAAAGGTGACAAGGCCTTGTGAAATACAATCTCCATCTATTATAACAAAGTATCCTAGGGAGTTTCCAATAACCTCAAGTAAATATCAAATACCTCAAGTGAAGAGGAAGAATTGGAAGACTTACACAAACTCGAGTTCTTGGGACAATGATGGAAGTTGGTCAAATTTTAGGATCCATGGTTGAAAGGAGAGGCTTAATGCTCTACCCCAAAACTATGGTCCTTCAATGAACACATTTGGAAGATCCTCTATAGTTTTAAAAATTGCAATTTGTAAAACCCTTGGAGTAGAGGAGTAGCTCATAGTTCGTTGTCTTGGTTGATTCAACCACCCACAAAGTGCTAACACAAATTTCCAAATCCTAATGAAATGTTAATGACCCATTATTCATTGCATCCTTGAAGGAATAGGGTTGGGAAGTGGAGGGTCCATCGGCACCTGTGGCTCATCCAAAAGGATTAAGAGAAAATGCATTATAGCATCCTTGATAATGACATAATATGCTATACGAAAACCTTCGATGAATTTACATCCCATATGTAGAAACCTCTAATGGTTTAGTGGGATACACTCCTTCACTTGCATTGGAGAGTTTGGCAAACCTTGTGCAACATTTAGCAGTGGTCTTTGTTTGTGGCGAGAAGAACTTCCCAAATATTTTATTCCTTTCGTGTACCTTTGCACTTTTAGAGACAATTGCTACTTTAAACTTGTTTAACATCCCAAAAACAAAAAAGTGGTGAGACATCAATTTGATGGGTCTAGCTAGGCTTCCATCCCCATTTGCTGCAACGCTTTTTCAATGGGATCATTATGTCAATAAATGACAACTAAGAAAGAACCAGCTCTGCAAAGGGCTTGGGTTCCTTTGCTTGGGTATAGGCTCGATGCGTCCAGAATCTCATTGGCTGTGTGTGGATCCCTAGTCCTTTGGTAAAAATATGTCAAAGGTTTCCAACTCTAACGACAAAAGTGGAAAGATCATCGAATGGGCCCCCTCGATTTACCTGTTAAACACCATCTTCAACGCGCTATACTCAACATGAATTGACATTATCTTTGATCTCAGAGGATGCATTTATAGTTGATAGGGCATTGTGAGTCTCTCTGATGAATCTCGATTCATCTCAAATAAGAGATATGGTAGAATGTTAAATGAAGAAAGCTTTGGCCTACAGATTTAATGGAGGATGGTCATCAATATATGCGTTCAACCATTGGATTAAAGATAACTACGATTATGATCCAGAAGTTCATTTATTCTTACGAAAAAGAGAATTGGTAAAAAGAAGAACTTTATTTTCTAAAATGAATATAACTCTTCCTTGCCCATGGATGCCTAACAGTACTCTGTAAACGATTTCCATCACTTCCAACACGCGGTTTAGTTCAGAATCCCAAAAATTTCCTCATGCAATTTTGTTAGTATAAGGTTTTACTTAGAGCTACTTGGAGATTTTATTTTCTTCCATGGTAGTGAAGATAAAGAGGGCCTATACTCTTTTTTTTCAAAAAGAGGGCATATGTTTTGACCTTTTCTACCCATAAACCTCCCAGGGATTATATGTTTTTTTCCAGTGATTTTTATTAATATTTTATTGTTTTTCTCCCTTATTCCATTATCTACTTTAGGGAAAGTTTGGAGAATTCATTTTTTTTCCATGATACCGAAGATAAAGAGGATGTATTCTCTTTTTCTTAAAGAGGCATATGTTTTTGACCTATTCTTACCCTTCACCTCTCGAGGATTATATGTTTTTTTCCTTTGGATCCTTATGAATAGCGTATTGTTTCTCCTCCTTATTTCACCAACTATTTTAGGGAAAGTTCTTATTAATATGCTTATGTTAGATGTTTTTATTGTGCCATCATATGGTTGTTTTTTGTGAGGTTATTATTGGTTTTATGACAAATTTGGGCCCATAAAAGTTGTTCAATAATGGCTAGATGCAATTTAGTGCACTAACATATTCATTTGTCTAGAAGGACGGAGGTCACGCACAAATATGCATCATAGGTTTCCACGTGTCTAAAGTGTCTGATGTTAAATACTTAGCTAAGGGAGTATTCTTTACTAGTTTGTTATTGTCATTTATTTTAAAACATCAAAGCTAACATCATTTAAATGAATTTGAAGTACATATAGATCATCTAGATATAATAACAATGCATACGCATAAGCATAATGATTCTCCATTATGTTAGCAGCATGATTGGTATTATTTAACTATAATGTGGAACTCAAAGCAAAGTGATTAATATTACTTAACTCCAATGTAGAACTCAACACAAAGTGCTTGACTCTCAAACAACTTTAAGAAACTCACAAGACCATAATCAAGAACTCTCTCTTTCTATAGCTCTCTAATTAATATATATATATATATATATATATAAGGTGATTGGACTAGTTATGAAATATTCTATTAAATCTACTAGTTGTAACCCACACATACAAGAGAGTAGAAAAGGATATGTTCTTTAAAGACATTTGTATAAGATTAGGGAAACTAGTTGCAAGGGGCATATAATATGACTACTTGACCTCTTCATATTCAGACTTCTATGGTATTATTTTTTGGGTATGCCTTATATTCTTTGAACAAGTAATGGTGATCATATGGGACCACAACATTCCTCCTTACCAAGGGGTTCAGCGTTGAAGCCCCCAATTCTTTTTTGGGAGAGCGACTATTTTTTATTTGTTTTTGGGTTGTTTTTGGTGTTTTTCAGAAAATAGTTTTTTGGCCCATTGTAATGTAATTCTAGGAATCTATTTTGAGATAATAAATTAAGGTGTTGAATGTTATGGAACCCTATATATTGTGTTGTAATAGTGGAGTTAATACAACGAGAGTTAGAGGTTTTCCTAGTTAAGGTTTTTGAGGTAAATCTCTAAGTATTATGTGCGATTAAATATTGTTTGTTTTTGTATTTCATAAATAATCTTTTTGTGTGTCAAATTAAACCATACATTATAATTATATGATTTCGTTAACTTTTGATTTGTGCTCTACCTTAGCCATAACAATTCCTGAACACACATTCCAAAATTCCATTCGAGCTATGCTTAATTCGTTTAATATTTTTTTTCTAGTTTTTAACATTTTGCAATTAATTAAGTAGTTAGTTGTGAACGCATTGTAAAATATATAAAAAGGTCTTTGGCAAAATAAATAAAGTGAGAAAATTGTTTTAATATTGTTTTTCTTCTTGTTTTCTATTGTTTTAGGTTTTCATTGCTAGTTCTTGTATGTTTTGTATTAATATAACCATTACCAACAACATAAAATTTAGACATAGTATCTATATAATCAAAATCCACATGCTCTTAGGACTAAGTATAAATCATTCTAGAAAATATTGAATTTCTTCTTCATTATTTGAGAATTTTTCGTATTCATACAACAACTCATAAATGAAAAAAGCAATACATCCAGATTGTTAAACCTTGCAACCTTGAGATTTCTTTGTCTTTCTTATCGTCAAATGATGACAATGTCATTGATTTTGTTGACCTATTTTTAACTTCAAAATATGAGTTGTGAACCATATTGTTACTCTCCTTCTACACATCATATCAGCAAAAATATGGGTAGCTAATCCAACCCCTTAATATGTCACAATCTACCGATCCAAATTGTTGAATGCAATCCATAGATTTGTTGACTCGATATAGTGAAATCATATTTTTCCAACAATAATAAGCATACAAAGCATGGGGAAGATTTTTCTAATTATAATATAGAGGATCATAAATTACATTACATGAAAATTGTTGCACCATATTACCTCTCACCCTTGCATAATGTTGATCGAGAAGGTGGATACCAAATCCTAAAAAACAACAAATAGGCACATCTGTTAAAATGTATTCACTGTTGAAATTTATATATAATCTGTGTACATTTGTAACTAATGAACGTTATTAATTAAATTAGCTCGCGGTATCCCAAAACCAAAAAAAATGTCAATCCCAATGTTTTAATAAAACTTTTTTTCACATTATAAAAGCTTTATTTAAGTTTGGTTTTACCTAAATTAAAAATGGCATTAGATGAGATAGTTTTAATACATGTAACAAAAGCATAAGATAGTAAATTTACTTGCACTATAAAATAAATCAAGTTCAATATTGTTAAAAAAAAACATAAAATACAATATATAGACAAGTTACATACATAAATACATTAAAAATAAAATTATGAAAACATGAATATATATCTAAATGAGGACAATTAAATATACCTAAGTGTATCCATTAGCTATGTGTGGCACTTAATGGGGTGGATTTTTGTTGTTGTTATTAAATGTGTAAATGTCAAGAGTGTATAGTTACAAAATATTAACATAATTTAAATTTAATAATTGTCGAAAAAAATAATATGTTTAGATGTAATTTTTGGCACATAATGTTTAACCATCACTATATAATTCTCGTCTGCTTGACCAAAGAATACTTTAACGAATTTAAAACCAGTTAACATACATCAATGCACTACATTGAATAGATGCGTCCTAAGGGCATCTACTAATGTTAGAATAAATATCAATAAAGATAGGTGGCTTGATAAGATCTGTGATGAGATATCTTCACACATGAACCAAACATTATTCAACAATATGATAGATTATGATATGATATACAGGGAATTAGGGATGAGTCCATGAATCTTAGTTGCACTTCTTGCTAAACTATGCATGTGAATATAGCTTATGTAGACCCTTGATCTCAATAGATATTTTAATCCCTCAATTAAGATTTTAAACCTCAAACAAGCATTTAAAATCTCCATCGAGGTAAAATTTCAACCAAGGACTTAAAACCTCCATTGAGTAAAAAGTTGATCAAGAATTTTAAACAAAAATAACTATATATGTTAAGAAGACATTAATCAAAGGTTTTAAAATACCTAGATAAATAACTTTTAAATCTCTTTATCAAGGAATTTTAAAACCCTTTATCAAGGGCTTGGAAATAAAATATTTCTACCCTTTATCAAGGGCTTGAAATAAAATATTTCTGTATTTTTTTATAGGTTTGTGTGTGATCCAAAATGGATCCAGTTTTGCCTTGGTATCTAAGTCTTCAAATTCAAATGAAAGTGGGATCAAGTCAAAGTGCTCGTCAATACGATTCTAACGGTGCAAATAGCGCGTAAATCCGAGTTCGGATGAAGAAGTTAGAGCCAAAAACAATCAAAGTTTTCGGAAAATTAGGGCAAAAAAGTCAAAAAGTCAAAGCTCAAAATCAACGGTCAACGGTCAATAGGGTGATGTCAGCAGGACACATTTCATCTCGAGAATACACCACTTGTCCTAGATGAGATCAGCAGAGGAGGTGACGTGTCACGATATGACTAGTTGATATGGGCTAATCCAATGTTGACACGTGGCAACCCGGATTTTGCCCAATGTGTCCTTATTTCCAAAATTTTGGGGATCAAGGGGGATCGAACCCCTAACCTCCCGGAATGGCTAAGTTTTCACCAGAGGACCACACTGGACGAGCTAAGTTGGGACTTGTTAAGATTTGAGATAAGTTTATATTTAAGGTTGACGAGTTTTGAGTCACTAGAAAAAGCGCCGACGGTAAGTTGGGACTTGTTAAGATTTGAGATAAGTTTATATTTAAGGTTGACGAGTTTTGAGTCACTAGAAAAAGCGCCGACGGCCTAGGTCAACCCCACAGTTGCCAAAACCCTTAGTTCATTATGTATTATCCCACATTCACCGTAATACCAAGCCAAACATGGTATATAATGCCATATGTTCGATGTATAAACCAATGGAGCGGAGTGATATAGTTGAAACCTTATCAAAAAGTGTGAATATCTATGTATATCAAATATAAAATGGCGGGAGTGTCGAGCGGGGATTTCAACCCGCCGACCTCCAACCTTATATATGCAAATGCCTTCACACACATCCGCTAACCAACATGTTAAGGGTCGGACTTGGTTACCCAAGCCACCATAATTTTTATTAAACAGTTGCAGCTGTCGAACCCGCCATACCACCAACACGCAGACCGAGGCAGTTTTGTTCAGGCTGAGGTGGTTTTTGTTAGTAGAGAGTGGTTTTGTGGGGACAGAGGCGGTTTTGGATCATTCCACGGGGTCTAGAGGTCACAATGGCCAAATATAGTCAATTTTATATTCGTTTGACTCAAAATTTCGAGTTGAACATAATGGTGAGGTCCATTTTCTCATTTGAGTCTTTGTTTTTGAGCTCATACCTATAACAGCATTTTGAAGACAAAATAAAGTAATCAACACTAGAAGCTAAAGGACCAGGAAGTCTCATGAACTCCTTTATTAAATTTTGTTGTTTCGATGTGTTTGAATGTGTTTTCAATTTGTTTATGTGTTTATGTTATTTGCAACCTTTTCGATCCGTTACGTTAATTAACATAAGCAACTTCACATAAAGTCTATAATACCTTTTTCATTAAGGGATCAAGTGGTATCAAAGCAGCAAGGTTTTTAAGGTTTGACAAGTTTGTGTGAAGATTTGGATGCTTACTAGGTTGAGGCTCGAACGAGGTGAAGGTGAACTTGTTGAGGCAAATCCAGAGATTGGAAGGGTCTTTTCACAAAGAAGGATGGTGGATGAAACCCTACTTGGGTCAGAATCTCAATTCCTGGATAGTTTTATGAGAATACGTGCAATGGTGGAAGAGATGTATCGCGCGTTTAAGAAGAACAAATATGAGGGCACTTCATCACCTAAAGATCAAGAAGATAAGGGAAAGGGAGAAATGATTCCTCCACCATCTCCTCCATCATAGTCATCATCATCCTTTTCTTCTCATAAATCTAGTCCTTCTAAGAAGAAAAATAAGAAATCCTCTTTGATCAAATTAGATGTAAAATTTGATTTGCCACTTTATGATGGAGAACTTAACGCTGAAAAACTTGGTAATTAAGACAAATTGAAGTGTATTACAGGGTGCAGAAAGTTGTTTCAAAAAGGAAGAAGATCCAGCTTCCTATCCTTCGACTTGGAGGAACCACACTTGTATGGTGGGAAGGCAAGACACAAGCAGATCTCCAAAAGCATGGTAAAATCATTTTAACTTGGAATGAATTTGTTTCTACTATTAAAAAGCAATTTTATCCTTTGGCTTATATGCAACAAGCAAGGATGAGTTGGGAAACACTACGTCAATTAAAAGGTCAAAGTGTTCAAAGTTATACTCAGGAATTCCATAAGAGAGCTTTAACATTAGGCATATCATTGGAATCACCAGAGACATTGTTGAAATACATAGGTTGTCTTCATAGTTATTTGAGGCATACCATACTTATGTTTAATCCAACTAGCTTAGATGATGTATCAGTCCAAGCAACACATCTAGAAGCTAGAGGTAAAAATGTAACCCGAGATGTTGGAAAATCATCCAAACCTATTGAAAGCAAGAATAAAGGCAAGAAGAAACTTAAATGGAAGGAGAACAAAACAAACACTATGAAGAAAGATAAACCTTCATGCACTCATTATAAGAAGGAAGTTCACAATGAGCACACTGTTGGTCATTGCATCTGGAATTGAAACCTAAGAATTTTGGGAGTAAAGAGTGGAAGAATTTTGCTATTATTCAAAAGGACTTTGGAACAGATTCAGGTGACGAGACAACGGTTACAGCTACAAGTATAAAAGGTAAAGATTCTAAAGAATCTACAAGTACTTCTTTGCATTCTTTTGATAATGATAATGATGAGAGGAAAAGAAATGAGCTATTTCACATTAGAGTCATTTCCAAGCATACTAAAATTGATGCTTTATTTCATAGTGGGTCACAAGTTAATTTGATTTACGAAGCAATTGTAAAGAAGTTGGGTCTAGAAACAAAACCTCATAAAAAGCCATATCCATTAGGTTAGTGTGCGATAAAGCTAAGCTACAAGTTAGGAAACAATGTAAACTTCGTTTTGCTATTGGGTCAAAGTTTGTAGATGAGGTTGAGTTAGACATAGTCCCATTGGACATATGTGGAATTGTATTAGGAAGTCCATACTTGTACAATAGTAATGTTATCTTCTATCAAACCAAAAATAAGGATCAACGTACTAAGGATGGAATTGAATATATTGTAAGGGCTCATAAACTCAAAGATAATTTCTCTCTCATAAATTCAGGACAGATGAAAAGAATTGTAAATTCAAGTAAACAATTTTTACTTATGATTGTGAAAGCAAAGGATATTGATAAATCTGATGCTTTCCAAGGCTGTAATCCTAAACATAAAGCAAATCTAGTTAAGTTTGTTTCCGATTATGATATTCTATTTCAAGATCCTAAAGGGCTTCCACCCAAGTGAGAGATAGAACATGAGATTTATTTGCAGCAAGATGCTCCACTACCTAACATTGGAATGTACAAGTTATCAGCTCTAGAGAATGCAGAGATAAAGAAGCAAGTATAGGAGTTGCTCGATCAAAGGTTTATTCGACCAAGCAAATCACCGTGTGGATCACCTATTGTGTTAGTGCAAAATAAAGACGGTTCGTGGAGAATGTGCATTGATTTTAAAGCATTAAATAAAATCACAATAAATAATTGTTATCCTCTCCCTCGTACTGATGATTTGTTAGATCAGTTAAAAGATGTAGTTTACTTCTCTAAATTGGACTTGCGAAGCAGCTACCATCAGATCAAAGATGTAGAACAAGATTTATGGAGGACTGCTTTCAAAACAAAGCAAAGACTCTATGAATGGAGGGTTATGCCTTTTGGCTTAACTAATGCTCTGGCTACATTCATGCGATTCATGAATGATGTATGTAAACCATTCATTGATGAATTTGTAATAGTCTATTTAGATGATATTTTTGTTTTTAGTAGAATAGGGGATGAACATGTAAAGCATGTAAAGCAGGTTTTAGATTTTTTGAAAAGAGAAAATATCTATGTGAAAATGTGAAAATGTGAATTTGGCAGAACATCTTTGAATTATTTGGGTTATATTGTAGGGGGTGGTGAATTGAAGATAGATAGCTCTAAGGTCGAAGTCATTGTAAATTGGCCTAAGCCCAATACTGCTACAGAAGTTAGAAGTTTCTTAGGGGCAACACAATTTGGAGAAAGTTTATTGCTAATGTTTCTTTCATTGCAGCTCCTTTACGTGCTTTGACAAGTGTGAAACAGGTGTTTTAGTGGGGAGGAAAATATCATAAAGCCTTCGACACATTGAAAGAAAGGATCAGTACAGCGCCAATACTAGCACTGCCAAATCTTCAGCATCCATTTGAGATCAAGAAAGATGCAAGTGAATATGCCATGGGGGCAGTGTTGATGCAGCACAAAAAGCCTATATGCTTTCATTCTGAGACATTCACATCAGCAATAGCTAACTATCCTACATATGATAAAGAATTATATGCATTAGTTCATAGTGTTAAAAAGTGGAAACATTACATAATGGGTAAAGAAACAATCATACACACTGATCATCAACCACTTCAATATTTACACTCACAAACTAAATTGCAACAATCAAGACACTATCAGTGGATGGGTTTTCTACAACAATTTCATCTTGTTATCAGATATAAGAAGGGAATACTTAATAAGGTTGTAGAAATGTTATCAAGACCAATTATAAATGCATCCACAATACTGAAGCATAATTCAGTAATTCATGAAAGTTACATTGAACAATATGCTCAAGACACAGATTTTAAGGATGTATATGCAACTTTAATTCATGGCAAGAAGGTAGAAGAATTGAATTATTTCATAAAGGACAAACTCTTATATCATTTGGGGAAGTTATGCATTCCACAAAATGAAAGAGTAAAAATAAAAAGAGAAGCACATACTTCTCTCATATCAAGTCATTTTGGTGTAAGTAAAACAGTTGCACAATTACAAAGATTCTGTTATTGGCCACAAATGAATGAGACAGTTTCTAGATATATTAAAGGATGTACTACGTGTGCTACAAGTAAGCCAAGTAATAGAAAATTAGGCTTGTATAGTCCACTTCCAATTCCTTCTCGTCCTTGGGAAAGTGTTTCCATGGATTTTGTTGGGGGATTGCCAAAGTCTAGAAAGAGTCTTGATTATTTGTATGTAGTTGTGGATAGGTTCAGTAAGATGTGTATTTTGAGACCATGTAATAAACAGGTCACATCTGAACAAACTGCAAAGTTGTTCTTTCAAAATGTATGGGTTCATTTTGGGTTACCCACTTCTATTGTATCCGATCGAGATTTTCGATTTGTCGGGAAATTTTGGTGAAGTGTATGGGAGTTAATGGACACAAAGTTAAAAAAGAGCACGTCATTTGATCCGCAAATAGATGGTCAGACAGAAGTGGTCAATAGGACAGTGATACAGTTGCTTCGAGGATATTGCAAGCATCCCAAAATTTGGGATGAGCAATTGTGCTATGTGCAACATGCTTACAACCATGCAAAACATTCTTCTACTCAGAGATATCCTTTTGAGACTTGTTTTGGTTTTATACCAAATTCTCTATTGGATTTTGTCTTTGGTAAAGACATAGCAATTGATGGACACAATGATGTGGACAAAGCAACCAAGTTCATTGAACAAATCCTAGAAATTCACCAAGCAGTACAAGAACAGCCGGAAAGAAGCCAAGTAAAGTATAAAGCGTGGCATGACAAGCATCGTTGAGCATAATTTTCAAGTTTGTGATCAAGTATGGTTGTACATCAACGAAGAAAGACTACAAGGGGAAGGTAAAAAGTTGAAACCAATTAGATATGGTCCTTTCAAAATACTTGACAAAATTGGTGAAAATGCTTTCCACCTAGGTCTACCAGCTTACATGCAGATCTATTCCGTCGTAAATGTTGAAAACTTGCGATTGTATGAACCTTGATTGATTGAAGATCCTGAAGAGCAAGGACAATTACCTTCCATTGAAGATCTTTTGCTTGAGTATCTCAATGAGCTACAAGAGGACACAGTTCTTGACAGGAGGATAAGGACTTCGCGACAAGGAAATGTTGAGTATCTTCGAGTTGGAATCAAAGGTACAAATCCAAGTAAAGCATGATGGATAGAGATAAAAAAAGTGAAGGAACTTTATCCTCACTTACTCGACAACTAAAACCAACTTTTGGTGGTCCAAAAGCTTCCAGTGGGGAGGGGTGATCCAAAATGGATCCAGTTTTTCCTCTGGATCAAAGTCTTAAAATGCAGATGAAAGTGGATCAAGTTGAAGTGATCATTGATACGATTCCAACAGTGAAAACGACACGTAAATACGATTCCGGAAGAAGAAGTTAGAGCCAGTCAAATTTTTCAGAAACTTAGAGCAAAAAAGTCAAAAAGTCAAAGTCAATGGTCAACGATCAATGGTCAATAGGGTGATGTCAGTAGGACATGTGTCGTCCCGGGAATACACCACTTGTCCTGGATGACATCAGCAGAGGATGTGACGTGTCGCGATATGATTAGTTGATATGGGCCAATCTGGTGCTGACATGTGGCAACTCGGATTTTGCCAAATGTGGCCTTATTTCCAAAATTTTGGGGATCAAGGAGGATCAAACCGCTGACCTCCCGGAATGGCTAAGTTTTGGCTGGAGGACCGCACCGGACGAGCTACTTTGGAACTTGTTAAGATTCGAGATAAGTTTATATTTAAGGTTGACGGGTTTTGAGTTGCCGACAAAAGGGCCGACGACCAAGGTCAACCCCACGGCTGCCGGAACCCTTAGTTCATTATGTATTATCCCATATTCACCACAATACTGAGCCAAAAGTGTTATATAATGCCATATGTTCGATGTATAAACCAACAGAGCGGAGTGATATAGCCAAAACCTTATCATATAGTGCGAATATCTATGTATATCCAATATAAAATGGTGGGAGTGTCGGGCGGGGGTTTCAACCCGCCGACCTCGAACCTTATATATGCAAACGCCTTTACACACATCCGCTAACCAACATGTCAAGGGTGGGACTTGGTTGACCAAGCCACCATAATTTTTATTAAACAATTAAAGGTGTCGAACCCGCCATACCACCAGTGCACAAACTAAGGTAGTTTTGTGTAGGCCGAGGTGGTTTTTGTCAGCAGAGAGTGGTTTTGCACGGACAAAGGCAATTTTGAATCATTGCAGGGACTCTGAAGGTCGCAGTGGCCAAATATGGTCAAGTTTATACTCGTTTGACTCGAAATTTCGAGCTAAACGTAATGGTGAGTTCCATTTTCTCATTTGAGTGTTTGTTTTTGAGCTCATACCTGTAACAACATTTTGAAGACAAAATAAAGTGGTCAGCACTAGAAGCTAAAGGACCAGGAGATGTAGCCAGGAAGTCTGGTGAACTCCTTTATTAAATTTTTTTGTGTTAATGTGTTTGAATGTGTTTTCAATTTGTTTATGTGTTTATGTTATTTGCAACCTTTTCGATCCATTGCACTAAGTAACATAAGCAACTTCACGTAAAGTCTATAATACCTTTTTCATTAACGAATCAGTGTGGAGCTACAATTTCCAATAGGCTAAATTCCTTCATCTCTTCCACAGAAGGTGGTAGACATGGTATATGTAGATTAGCATTGAATTCTCTATCAATGCCATGTAAATTTGTCATTTTTTATTTCATACTATATTTTGTATTTATTTTTTTCTAAAATTTATGAAAACCTTTTTTTACTCCTAGGTAGTGAATGCCATGAGAGAAATATAAATATCTTAAAAAACTAAGCAACCGAAAAATTATAGAATTATGTGCAATCCATGGATGTTTCCTATGGAAAAGAGCATTTATGGTTTTACATAAAGATGAGAAAAAGATTCTTGGAAACAAAAAGATGTGTAAAATGAAATTAATTTTAAGTTGTCATTTCCAAAAAAATAATTTAAAAATGTAATAAAAAAAAGCACCACCACAATTTGTGTAGATCATACTAATATAATTTTTTTAAATTTTTTTACATTAAATGTTGAATGAAGTGTTGAGATCAAAATTCATTGGGTAACTTTTCTAGATATTTGCAACGACAAGTATTTAATGAAATACAAATTTGGCACATTAAATATAATTAATATTTTTTTAAATATTATTATTAAAGAGACAACACAATTCCCAACAAAATGTTTTTACCATGCCTCATGCCTCAAAATTCACATTGCATATATGAATTTTGAGGGTTTCAATTTAAAAAAAAATGTAAAATCTCAAATTTTCAATCACTACGTTTCACTAAAAAATGTGACACAAATTCACGAATTCATCCTTGATTTCATTCAAGCACTCAGAGACGCAACATTAATAGGATTTTGAAGAGAACTAGAGGAAAAAATGAGGAGTTTTGTACTATTGAACATGTGATATGAAAGGGATCATCTAAGTTTCAAATCTCTCTAATAGATTATGGGGCAGGTAGAACATATAAGTAGGATGACAGTCATTTAGTGCGTATGCTACTACATATTGTATGTCAGGAGTGTCTTGTATGAGCTAAAAAAAACTCTAATTGAACGATATTTATCACCCCATTAAAGAAGTTGCATTAGCTTGAAAGACTCACGCCCCTTAATATAAAATTATTGTAAAAAGTATTTAGTTAAATGATAAGATTAATGTTATACACATAACGAGTATTGAAAGTATTAATACAAGTGTCAATGCCTAAATACAATAAACAAAATTATAATAAATACAAGTTAACTCAAGCATACCATCACAATGAATTACCATCAACCAAAAACGATAGTATCATTATTTTACAAATTCATACATTTAACTATTTTGTTAAATTTTTAAAAAAATAGAGTCTAATTCACTTTAATGCTCTAAAAAAGAATCCAGTTTATATTAATACCATGTATTGTTATATTGAATCCAAAATCAATAACAAAATAAAGTAAACTTAATTATAAAAAGTCCCTCTAGTTAGTTAGGGACTTAAACGAGTGTGACAATTACCCCAGGGAAAATCATCCAACCAAGCCATCTAACCCTTATGGAATGTACATCTAGGTCACACATCTATCTAAAAGTCTTCATGAAATGGAAGAAAGTTCACTCACGAATCATGGTAGGAATTATTGTGTCGTGGGAATATGAGTTAAAAAGGGAAATGTATAATAAGGTTTCTAAAATATATTTTTTTCCCATAAAACACAGAAAGATGTCAAGAAAAGAGAAATAGTTAAAGCCACTAAACACATGTTGTGCAAAAACGTTTTAAGAGGTTTTTGTTAACGTTTTAAGAGGTTTTAGTTAATCCACATGGATGGTTGAAACCCTTAAAAATTACAAATGCGTTATTTCTTTAATCCAATACAAATGCTTAATTTCTTGATTTCAAACTCCAATACTCCTGGATGATCTTGGGTTTATAAATTTACCCTTGTACTCCTCCCTCTTAGATGAAAATACCCATCATTGTATTCTTTTTATACCCTTGTACTCCTCCCTCTTAGATGAAAATACCCATCATTGTATTCTTTTTATACCCTTGTACTCCTCTCTCTTAGATGAAAATACCCATTATGAAAATATCCATCATTGTATTTTTGACCCGGTGAGTTTAAGTCGATTGTAGATTTTTCAAATATTCGGAAATTTGATGAACAAAGGCGTGGTCAAAAAACTGATTGCGCCCATCATATTCGAAAAAGACTTAAAAATTGCCCCTTTCCCTCACACTTTTGTTATTCTTTCTAACAATCAAGGTCAAACTTCTTTTAATTCATTTAATAAATTTATTTTTCAAAATTTTAAAGTTTGGATCGGTGTAAGTGTATTCTAATCCCAATAAAAGGCCAATCTTAGATGTCGAGAAGAAAAATTAATACTTTAATGTTGTAAGTAAAGAGTGAAATTGATATTGCTAATAATCTCAAATATAGAAGGGTTGAAACTAATATTGATAATATTTGAGAAACTAATATTGATAATAATCTCAAATATAGAAAGTTTGAAATTAATATGGTTAATAATCTCAAATATAAAAGGATTTTTTTAGAGAACAAGAACCTTCTTAAGCAAACTTTAGCTTTTATATTTAGGAAAAATAGTCTTTTAATTATTTAATGAAAAGCAATTTGCATCGTTTAGATTTTGGGAAACTAATCCTTTTATTGTTTAATGGAATATTTATGTGTTTGCTTTTTAATATATGTTTTTATATTAAAATATATGAATATTATTTTTTATGAATAGTTAAAGTATAACTATTTTTAAACAAAATACAAATAATATAAAAATGACTTGAAAAATTGTGATTTAGAATTTGTCTTTAATTAGCAAATTGATTTGGAAAATTTTGTTAATTTATTTTAAATTTAATATATTAAATTGATCTTTCTTTGAAAGATATGGAAAATTTAAGATCACAAATGTGGCTAGATGTGGCTAGAGAAAAGGAATTCATGAAGATTTAGTTGTTAAGGCAAATATCCCCCATTCCTCATAGCCCAAATATTTTAAAAATAAAATGGTTTATTCAAAGTAAATGTCACCTATCTCTTCTAGAGGTGATTTCAACCTCATTTTAAAGTTCAAAAACATAGATTGGAAATTAAAGTGGAAGACTTGATGGAATCTTGTGTTTATTTTTATTTCTAACTAATTAATGCATGTTTGTCTCGGTGTATACATATATTATACTTAAATAATATATATTAAAAATTAGAAGTTCATTATTAATAGTGAAAATATAAGAAATGTGAAATAAGTTTTATATTTAAATTATTTTAGAATTCAAAATCAACATAAGTTTTTAAGAGACAAATCTAATCACAATATTATGAAATTAAACTTAATTGTTGATTCTTCTACTCAAAATAATAATAACAATAATATTAAAAATAAATTATAATTATCAATATCATTTTATCTAATAAAAAATCAATTGATTTTATTATTAATTTATAATTTAAGCTAAAATTTTGCACTTGAAGTGCATGGTATAGTGGTCGGGGAAGACGGTTTCTCGTATCCTGAATCACGTTCGAATCC
>APFE031169549.1:579-14467 GCA_000404065.3 Pinus taeda
TAAGCCTCCTCCATTGCCCATGAGCAGCTAGTTTTGGAACATATAGACTTGGATTGAGGAATTCTTAGTGCATTAGTGCTGCTCTTTGTAGGCATTTGGTGTGTTGTGTGAGGATTGCTTTTGAGCTTGAGGAAGCTTATGAGCTTGTTGTCTTGTATGTGAGAGAGAGACCTCTTTGACTTGGGAGATTTGCTTCAAAGGTGAATGCTTGGAAGACATGTTGGCTGGACCCTCTAGAGAAGGACTCAGCGTCAGGACTTCGGTTGTACCTTACTCTACTTTTTGTTCATAAAGATAGATGACTACTGTTATGGTTCCATTTCCATTTTTTCAATGAATGATTGATGTAAATTGTATCCTTCCTGACTGATAAATAGTTCTTGTTAGTAGATTTTACGCTCTTGTTTGTTCTCTTTTGCTTGTGCAGGTGTTCGTCCGCGAGGACAGCGGAAGAATTGTGATCGGCTGGAGCGAAGGAGCGAGAGGATCATCTCTTCTACAAACATAGCGTTGGAATCCAAGTAGGTTTCTTTCACCCACTTGTTAATTACAACTAGGAACCTGCGGTGTAGCATTGTTTGATTGTTGCTAGACCCCTGTTGGGCTAGTAGGGATCACCTCTATCCGTAGAGGGGATTTACCTCTCCAACACCATGGATAATGTTGAATTATGAATCCCCCTGGCATGGCGAAAAATGCTCTGTTTTGGCTTGTGCTCTGATCATAAAGGGAATTTTGTGTATGGTTTCCTCCTCAGAACGTTGGATACAGTACCCCTCAGGTGTTTATAGGTCACTTGGTATCAATTCCCTGGTTACAATGCTGTTGTTGCCCAAAACTTGACTGTCAAAAGGGAATTAGGCTCTTACAGACAGAGTGCAGAGCCTAATGTTTATCCCCAACCACATAAAAATCACATTATTTACGCACAAGTTTAGTTCCTATGGTTGCATCTCTCTTTTCGGAAGAAGGTGAGAAAGAAGAAGCCAAACTTCAAATGCAGAGGCAAAAAAAGAATTTGTAGAACTCAGAAAATATGCAAGCAGACTTTTCACCTTTTTTTCAGTAGACTTTTCCTCTCATGTTTTTTAATTTAATTCCATGCTCAATTCACCATTTTGCACCAACAAATCATGCACAATGAAGTTCCCCGATCCTACCTCATTTGGAGCTTGAAATTCGTTGAAAATCCCAAGTTTTCTTTCTGCATGGATGTTTTCTGTGTTTCCTGTAGAAGACTTCCTGTAGAAATGCCTGTAGAGTGCCCCTACACCTCTGAGCGAGCCTGATAGGCGGGATAATTTCAAAAACAGGTAGAAACCAATGGAGGATTACTAGTTTATCATTTTGTGTAGCGGAGGATGCATACTTCAGTCAAGTGCAAATGAACAGCAGTTCGTGAGTTTCAGCTGAGCCATATTTAATTGCTGCGTGATTTGTGGTGAGGTGGAAAAAACATGTGCGCTAGCTTTTTCGAACTGTAGTGATGTTATGAACTGCATGCCTTCTTCTATTTGTTAATCAATTTATGCCCTGTGCGCTGGAGTTCAACACATCTACCATTGCCTGTGTTTTTCAACTTCCACATGAATGACTATACATGCATGCTATGTGATTTTTTCCTAGATGAGTGCAATCGAATATGGCTAGCTTCCTCGCTGAATTCCCCCATCTCATTCATTCATGCAGTGCTTAGATTAGATTCATGCAATAGAGGAACAAGTTTTAGTCACGTACCTGAAGTCAAATGGTTGTTGTGAGGTGCTTTTTGCTGTTGCATGCATCTGTTTCGGTGGTTGCATGATGGCTCCATTGTGCTATAATATCTTTGCTATCTGATGCGTGGTTATTTTGCTTGTGCAGGTATTCTTTAGCCGGATCTAAGCTACAGGAGTTCATTTCCACATTCAGATATACACCCTCAAGCTACTGCTGTTGAATTTTCACAGGACCGAAACTTGTTTTCGCCATTTCTCCCGAATGATAGATCAGGTTGATATGAAACTTGTTCATCATGTTTCTATCAACATGATGCACCTCCCATAGAAAAATTGCAATCAATGGATGCATAGATTTCGAGGAAAATGGAAAATGGCTGAATATTTCAGAGATCAATTTCTCAAAAAAAGTGCATCGAAATTGGCTAAAACTACTTGGGTAGTTTACTACCACCCATATGCATCTCCCCGTGAAACAGGTTTTGAAACAGATGCACGGATATGGAGAAAATGCAAAAATGGATGATGGTGATGGAGGTTGATTTCTTGAAAACCGTGCACCAGAATTGACTGAAATTGCTTAGACATGTTGATATCACCCCTGTATGATTCCCATTAAAATGGTTTTTCAAATGGATGCATGGTTTTCAAGTTATGGCAAAAACAAATTATGTTCAAGGTATTTTTTCTTCAAGACATTCTGCAGTTTTGTTGCATGGTAAGCAAAATGAACTTGGGATGTGATGCAGGTATGGAGATGATGGAGGAGGAGTTTGAAGATTACAGGAGGACTTCTGAACCCTTGAGGAAGTTACCATGTTCGCCAAACCGCCTTTTTGAAATCCATTTCTAGCTTCCTACAATTTCTACAAGAACTTCCTACAGCAGCACAATGTAGAAGCACAATGAGGTGGAAAAATGATGGAGAAAGGCGAGGGATGGACACAGAGGTGCTTGTAGGCCTAGCCAACAGATTCCCACCATCAGATTCCCTTTCAAAATTGAATTTGGTTCGTCCAAAGGTTCTACAGGATGTTTCCTATAGAAATTCAAAACTTCCTGTAGAAAACACAATTTTCATAGAAGAAGCACAATGAAGTGGAAAATATGATGGAAAAGGGTGAGGAATGGAAATATGGATGCTTGCAACCATAACCAATAGATTCCAAGCTTTAGATCCCTTTCCAAAATCGAATCTATCTCACCTGAAGGTTCTACAGGATGTTTCCTGTAGAAATACAGAAGTTCCTGTAGAAGGCACAAAAATTCCTTTGTCTTTGTTTTGAGTGATCCTCCTGACCTGAAACGTCCTTGCTGCAACCTGCAATTATTCAATGCAAAATAGGTTTATTTTTATTTTTCTTTTTCTCTTTTCGTTTATATATATTTATATTTTATTTATTTATTTATTTATTTATTTTTCTGAAAAACAACTAGGGCACCTCATGGAGGTTTTCACCCTAATTGCATGTCCTAGGCGCCTCCAACGGAGGTTTTCACCCAAGGATATTATTCTTTTTTTCTTTTCTCTTTTTTTTTTCAACCCACTGACCACCTCATGGAGGTTTTCAATCAATGAGCCAATCTAAGGCGCCTCCGAGGAGGTTTTCACCTTAGATTTTTCCTCTTATTTCCATTTTTTTCATTTTTTTTTCTTTTTTCTTTCTACCCTACCCTACTTGAAAAACAAAATCTTTCTCAAGTATAAGAATACTTCCAATGAAGCCATGTGCACATCAATATTAGAGACAAAATGATGTGGAGGCTCGAAATGCATGCTTTGACATGTATCCAGATTTCAAAGAACAAATGATTTGACTTTGGAGGGATCGAGCATAGCTGAGGAAGAGAGTACTGCTGCAACTTAGTGACCGTCTGAAACCATATCTCAATATAGCTATGATATCCTTGGTCCTTTTGCTGATATGGATCATTCTTCATGTCACCTTCTACCATGACCTTGACATCTTCCTCTTTTTGCTGAGTTTTCTCTTGAGTACATGGAGGATTTGATGGTAACCATGAGGGAGCACTCTCAATCTCTGATTTTGATGTCTTCTCTTCATTAAGTGCAACCCATGGTTCTTTGCTATCCTCTTATGAATCTTCTTTTACTGGATGTGGTCCTTCAATGCTTCCAAGATAATCTCTTTTTTGCAATACTCTTCCTAAGCTATGGTGAAGATCATTGAGCTCAAGAGGAGTCATTTGGACATGTTGTGCCTCAACTTTGCAATTGGGTTGAGTTACTCCATTGTATGGTTTTGGGAATGGTGGTATGGGTAGTTCACTGGAGGTGTATATTTGAGATGGATGTGGATGGGGTTGTGGTTGGGCAGGCATTTGGGGTTGCCTTAATGGAGCAGGAGGTGATGGTTGTGGATGAGCAGGCGGTGGAGGAAAATGAGCGAGAGGAGTGTTGTACTGGGGCCTCCACCCCTGATGAGGTGTATTCCACTGAGGTTGTGGCTGAGCATAAGAGTGAAACGAATGAGAAGTTGGCTGGGCATAGTATGGATCTATGAAAGAACAAGGAGGAGGTGTGAACCAGGAAGGATGAGCAGGGGGGCCCCAAGAAGGCATGAAAGTGGCTTGATAGGGGTCATAATAGGTCTGGGATGTCCCTTGCAGTTCTTGCTGGTAAGGTATGGGTCCATGTGATCTCCTTTGGTTCATGAAATAGAGTGGTTGAGTGACTTCTTTGGCCCTTTGATATGCAGCTTTGATTTCAGGCAAGGAAGGGCACTGATCTGTGGGATGGTATTCTTCATAGACAAAACACACTTCTATGGAGTACAATGGACATTCGTTCCTAGGATGCTTTCTAGTGCACCTGGGACAAAAGATAGCCAAAGCCCTCTTAGCTTCCTTTTGCTTCCTTTGGATCTACAAGGTATCCAGTTGCATGGCAAGAAGTTGCCTCACCTCGCTCTTGAAATCTTCCATCTGACTTGCAAATTTATGTTTGTATAAGGTACTACTCCCAACATTTCTGCTTGTAGCCATTTGCTCCAGAGGAATGTTTTCTTCTTCTTCTCCCTAGAGGTTCTTCAAATATGTCTTGTTGTCCACCTAGGGGTTCTTTAATCACAACCATTGAAGAAGAGAGAAGGTTGGTTGTGTGAAGCAGTGGGGATGTTGTGCAATCATTTTTCTAACTTATCTCTACTCCCACAAGGCATGAAAGAAAATCTTTTTGGTTGATATTTGTTTTTTTTTTTTCTACTCGTACCTGCAAAATTGAAATAGATTGAACTGCAACTAACTATCTTGCTGAAATGAAAATGGGGAATTGAAAGGAAAGCAGGAAAGGACTAATCTATTTTACTGAAATGAAATTGCAGGAATGAAATGCTAAGCTACGCTTGCGGAATTGAAATGCTAATCTATGAAAGCAGGAAATGTCTACTTTACTTTTGCGTAAATGAAATTGCAGAATGGAAATGAAATAAACTACTTAGCAGAAGGTTGTAGTAGAAAATAGAAGAATAACAATAATCACCAATACTCTGACACTTCACCAGCAACGGCGCCAAAAAGATGGTGGTCCCCAGTATTGCAGCGATAATGTTGCAACTCTTGGGACTCCTTTCTTTAATTTTATCAACCCGGTTGTTCGTAACAAACTTGGAAGCAACGGTGCTGTATGCACAAGTACTAACCCTTGCCGCAACTGTCACTTGGTTAGCTGGCACAAGTCCACTAGGAGCTTAAGCCAACTTCTATGAGCTCTTAGAAGAAGCTTTTTAACTAATGGATGAAAGCTAACTCAAAGGAAGCTAATCTACTTGCGGAAAGAAACTGAAAGCCAAAAAGAAACGAAAACGCTAGCAAACCCTAATTCTACCAGCTAGTCCTACTGATGCAAGAAGGAAGACACAGGCTACTGAATGAGATGCCATTGACTTCTAAGAATATTAAATGCATGTATCTAAGCCATGTCTATAGCAGAATCTGAAAGAACCATCTTTTTGTATTTTTGAATAAGTTGTTAGAATTATCATGCATGTGCTTTCACTGTTTTTTACTGTGCAGAGGTGGATCGGTGAGAGGAAATACTTGGAAGAGGTCGGGAAGCTTCAGAGAGGGCCTAAGGGGTCCCTAACACCCTTCCAGAGAGTTTCACAGAGTTTGGCTATCAAGAAACCTCATTCGTGAGCTTCTATAGGAACTCCGCAGGGGTTCTACAGGATGTTCTGGAATTTCTACAAGATGTTCTGTGATTTTCTACAGGATGTTCCGAAAAGAGGATTTTGGAGAATGGATGGAGGGAGAAAGGTGGAGGAACGAGTATGGAGGTGAAATAGGGGCCTGGAGTGGCCCAAGGACTGGTGGATGGAGTGGCGGGAAGGTGTAGAAGGCTGACTTGGCTCAAGGCAGGCTAAAACAATGATTGCACAAAAAGGTAGGGTTACGTGTGCAAAAGGGTAGATGTGAGATGAGGAACCTAGCTAGGAGATGGAACAAATGACTCTGATGAAGCTTAGGTGGATGAAAGACTGGTAGAGATGCTCTGCACAGTGTACGTTCAACTTAATCAACAAAGTCTTGCAAATAATCAAAGTCCTAGCTAATCTAATCTAACTAACAATAAAGTGAATGAACAACAACTTTATTTGAAACATGACAATGTATATCAACTATGCAATGAAACATTTCATAGATCTGAACAGATAACCAACTTCTGCAAATGAAAACAATACACTAAGGATTGCATGGTCAAGCACGCTAGTGTTTTTGTTGGGATAGCACGGTTACTTCAATTCCAGCCCCTGATCCAATAAGGGAGAGGTGAAACCGAAAGTGTTGTTGACCCTTTTCTAGAGCTTTTTTCCCTATTACTAATCTATCAACTAAACTATCAACTAAATCTGAACATAAAAAGCTACTTTAATCTCCAAAAGCAATCTAAATAACAAAATAAGATTTAAATCTAAATAGCATATTTTATTCTAAGAATGCAGCAAAGACACATGAAAGTAAACAAAGGAGGTACTCGGCACTTGATATGGGCCCAACCCCAAGAGCTACAGCCTCCTAAGAGAGATTTAGAGTTGGTGCAAAGATGGATTCATCTTTATTGATCAAGAAAAGAAGAATTACATCAAAAACTGTCCACAAGGGAAAGCTTGAAAATGTGCGGAAATGCAAAGCTAATCTACTAACTAAAATTGAACTACAAACTAGCTAACTTCTGCCTACAAAGTGACTAACTACTGGCTAACTACTGGCTATCTACTGGTTATCTACTAGCGAACCAAAATGAAGCCCTAAGCCTTCTTATTTATACAAATTGAGGACCCCAACAGTCCTACTAAACTTTAGCGACTCGGCTGCCCAAAACTTGTAGTTAACAACAGTCCTACTTGACTTGCTTGGCTGCCCTTGGATGATTGATTTGGTGGCCCTTGAACTCCGAGCTAATTGTGGAGAATTCGAGGTAAGGGCCCATAAATGAAGGGGACACCTTCCTACAAATCCTCTCCCTTGTTCTCCCACGAATTTGGCTACCAAGTGCTCATTAAACTCTTTGATTTTGTCTCCAAATTGACCAAAAAGACTACACAAAGCACACATTAGACTTGTTGGCATAATGACTAACCGAATTCACTCTATTAGCATAAATACAATTAAAAAAATGCAATAAACTAATGAGAATGGTGGATTAAGTCGAATTAGGAGGTTGAATGAGCCCATATAATTATCCATTTTTGGGGCTCATCAGAAATCATACATGAAACCATATTAGAGAAGTTAAAGGGAACTATGTAAGCCAAGATAACATAGTACCATGTATGTGAAAGTATAGTGTGCCATATGTAAGTGCATTTCTATTATAAGATGTATGAGATAGTAGTTGGCATAGCATGCTTGGAGCATCTAAATTTTTTTAGGAGAACTAATGTGAGATGACATCATCATATGTATAAAGGACAATTCGAAGAAGAAGTTGTATAGATACATGAGCAAGGGGATTCATTCAAGTTGGAACACCATGAAGTTGAGAGGATGGCTCTCGAAGTAGTCACCATTATGGGGGGAAATCTCACTCCAAGCAACTCATTTTGTGAGGGTTTAGTTGATCCACTCACTATAGACCACTATAAGAATATCCTTTATTGATGAGGGAGCCATGGCACTCCCTTCCATTTCCCTACACAACATAAGAAAGGTGTTACACTTCTTTCTCTTTAAGGATACTCATTCATTTCTATGTTCCTCTCTATTATTTTACTTTTGTGACAATTTGGAAAACTATAACTAATTGGCTCTAAAACAATTAATACCCATCAATGACCTATATTGAATGATTTCTAACTTCTCCACTCTTTGTACTTATTTTTAGCCTCATAGGTGGTGTTCCAAAGGGAGGTAGAGTTAATACACCTCAATATACTATATCACTCAAATTCTTATAGAGAGATTGGTTCCTTCCACTCTTTGTACATATATATAGCCTCATAGGTTCTTGTCCAAAGGGAGGTAGAGTTGGTACACCTGAATATATTTTATCACTCAAATTGCTAGGGAAGTAGAGTTCTTACACCTCAATATACTTTATCACTCAAATTGTTATGGAGAGATTGGTCCCTTGTCCCACAAACAAGGGGCTCTAATGGACCAATTAACCTTGCCACAATCAAAGGGCTTTCTTACACCAATTTGATTGTTTCACAATCAAGATGCTCTCATGCTAGTAGTTAGTTTTGTTATTATTATTGCAAAAATTCGAATCCACATTTTATATTATGAATATTTTTTCATCCCAATATTGTAATTAATAAACAATAAATGAAATACACAACCTCAAATTAGAAACTCTAAATATAAAACATTAATAATAAATTGACAAATGAGAATAAAACAAAAAATATATTAGGTAAAATGAAATATTTAAAGCACAACTAGCTAAACCCATTTCATGCACCACTCTATATATATAATTTTCTTTTCTTTAGCAAAATTCCCTATAGGGAGTCCAGTCATGCTCGTGTGTAGGACATGATAGATGTTAAATATATTAAATGCTTCATATATATAAAACATGTAATGTGGTTCTATGAATGGACATAACGAACTCCCTCTCTGGTCGGTTTGAAATTACGTTTCCCCACATCTGCACATTATATATTTAACTGTACTTTCATATTTGACCTAACGTAGTAAAGCTCCGGGTAAACTCGAAGGATCTCGAAATTGTTGTGTTTAAAGTGCCCTAATGGAGACTGTTCCAAAGGATGTCGTTCGGCAGTGTTTGCTAAAAGTACCTTACACATCACACGATATGCTGAAAACTGTGTGCAACAGCTGGAGGCTATGGTCTGTAGCCCTACGTTCTATGCTGATAGGAACAAATGTGGGACGAGCGAGCATCTGCTCTGCTTGATTCAAAATGATATGAATGAAAGAGATATGAATCTCGTTTTTGTAGTAACCATATACGACCCCGTGAAGGGCACCTGGGAAAGGTTACCTCCAATTGATGATCCCCAGACTAATGGAATACAAGTATGGTGTCAGTGCGTGGCTGTGAATCGAAAGGAGAATCCGTCCGTCTGATACAAGTTTGATGAAGAGTGTTGACATTTATGACTTTGAATCTGCCAGATGGAGTCGCGGAGCTGACATTCCGACACCTCGATTATACTTTGCGTGCTGTGTTTCTTCTTCCACCGGACTTGTCTACGTCGCTGGCGGTTACGGCGAGCATGAGCCCCGTCTTGCATCTGTAGAAGCATATAACGTGGAGACAGACAAGTGGGAAATTTTGCCTCCTATGATGGAACCGCACAGCTTTGGATGCCGCAGTTTTTCCATGGATGGTAAATTAATGGTGTTAGAGGAATTCGAGCGTGGAGAAGTATTCGATCCGAGTGAGGGAACCTGGAGAATGACGGCACATGTGTGGAACACGAGGTTAGAAACATGGAGAAGGCGTGAGGTTTGTTCTTTTTGTGGGGAGTTGTACTTGTTCACTGAACAACAGGTAGAGAAGTATGATGTTGAGAAGGACGTTTGGAGTGTGGTAGCTTCCTTTCCGAATCCCCTCGATATTCGCTTCTTTAGGTGCGCTACACAGTGGCGTGACCAGATTTTTTTCAGCGCTTTTGCGCCCTAGGAAAAACACATCTCTTATCTGTTTAATCCGTCAACCAGGGAGTTCACTGAAGTTACCGCTGATGGTGGGAAGTTAATAATATCTGCAGCAACCGTGGAGATTTGAATGTAATATTGAGATGCACAGACTTGTAACGACTAGCTTAAGACTTTGATGTGAAATGATGTGCCATCAATAGTTTTTTAATCAAGCATCTTCTTTTGGCGTGGGGTTCAAGTCTATATTAGAAATTCCCCAGTTTAAGGAAATATTCTCTAGGTTCCCTTTCCTTTTTTGATTAATTTTGTTTAAATTTTTTATATTTTTGTAAATGTAAGTTAATAGAATTAAATATTATCTTTTTAATATATATTTATTTTACCATCATTTTGAATATTTTTCGTCCAATTCTGTGGTGTGTGGGGTTCAAGTTTATATTAGACATTGCCTATTTTAAAGAAATATTCTCTAGGTTCCTTTTCCTTTTTTGATTAATTTTGTTTAAATTTTTTTATTTTTGTAAAAGTAAGTTATTAGAATTAAATAGTATCCTTTTAATATATATTTATTTTATTATCATTTTGAATATTCTTTATCCCATAATGATTAGTGGAGTTAGAAATTAGTTAGAATGGATATTTTTTATTCAATGCCACATTACATCTTTGGTCGTATCCCCTACTAAAAAACAACATAATCAAAATAGAAAACAATAAGGAATGATAATGAATGTCTAGTCATAAATGAAAGGTTGACATATGTGTCCCTAATAGTTAATGTAAGAGGATGTAATTATTGCCACAATGTAGGTCCTAATGAGATCTTGATGAACTACTTAATGCAATGTACCCTAATGGTTGTGCCCTAAGATATACTCATGTCTCATTACTTAATTTAGAATGTAGAATCCATCTCTATAAAGACAATGGATGATTTTTGCAGGGAGAAAACATTGATTATGGCACTCAACCCAATGGTTTCTTGATTTTTGTTGAGAAGAAACATTGATTATGGCACTCAACCCAATGGTTCCTTCAAATCAAACCTTGATACTTATCCCAAATATTACAAATCAACCATCTACTCATGAGGAGGAAGGATTGAATAACGTCTTTCCAAATTATTTGGTGATTTTTATAGTTATTCTCTTATTCTAGAATCTAATTCATTGTACATATAAGCAAGATACAATTATAACCTTTTATCTATGGGCATAAGATACCTTCATGGATGAGTCTCCAAACACTCTTGCCAATGTTTTCTAGGAGGTCAGAATAATTGGTTATCTTTTTTAAATTGTTAAACATGAATATATACATTATTATTGAGCATGAATACATTATATAGACTCTTCAATATCCCAACTAGTTCAAAATGTATTTGTATTCTATGTCATTTCCCGTGTAGATTGCTAAAATCTGAAGGAGATGAACTAATAACAAGGGAGGTTTTTTCCATTTGAGAAAAAGCTCTCGTCCCCCTTTTATTTTTTTTAGATTGATGTTTACCATGAAAAATTCGGTTTTTTGACACAGGGCGACAAGGACAATTTTTGCGGAGATGACCTATCTTGTGGCATACTGAGCACTTGAAAGGGAATCCCCACAAGTCTAGTCTTTTATTTATCTTAAAATCCTTCCATGATATTTCAATGTTGTTGGGAAAACCACCCTATAGGCTTTCTCAATGAGAACCCATACAACACGTTTGTCTTTCTCCCCCAGACATCAAGAATCCAGATAAACACATCTTCGCAAAGCATTTCCAATCTCATATAGAGTTTCTTTTGACCACAACTCCAAGGGAGGACCCCGGAGTTTTACCCAAATTAAATTGTTTATGGGGGTATTTTTCAGTGGATTATAGCCCATGTACCATCTGTGAAGTGCTAGGAAGCTCCTTCCATGTACCCGTGGACGAGTCTTATTTGCTTCCCGGTCGCTGGCACTCAGAAAATGGAAGCAATACGACTCCTTATGATTGATTGTAGCATTGCTTGAAAATCTTGAAACGTTAGAGGAATTATAGTGTTTTCAAAGTGTTGGAAAAAGGGAAAAAATTGACTTAAAATTGAAATTTTTAGTTAACACGTCGGTTAGGTCAAAGGTCAAGAGGTTGGCTAAAAGGACTGGACTTGTGGTGATATTCGCCCTGACCTAAGGTAGGTTGACCTATGGCCAATGTAATGGTGTTGTCTATTTGAAGTTTTGAGAAAGTTGGAAAAGGTTGGAAATTTTAGATCCCATTCCCATAATCGTACCATCCAAGTTGGGTCATCATAGTGAAGAATTGGTCTAAGGTTTGTTGGGTTCTAGTTTTGGCGGGCGTGTTACAAATGAATTTAGCATCATTAACGACTAACGAAGAATCCAAGAAAAGGCTACAACATTTACAATTTTTCCTACATGATCACATATTGTCTTATTAGTGCTTTGTTGTGTAATTTGATTTACTTATGTGCTACATTAGAGTAGTATTGATTTCTTTGCAACATATGGTAGTTATCTCATTTCCACTGGTACATGTTGAATCCCTACACATATATGTTCTCGCATTTCCATTCTTATAGATTTATTTCCTTTACTTCCCATGGCTTTATTATTGAACCCTTCACTTTGATTCTTGTATGCTCTCCTCCTAGCAAGGTAGGCCACTTTAAATGACTATTGATTGGCGTAACCACTCTTCTCACTTGATGAGGAAGACAATTGTTTCACAGATTATTATGGATTGAGAAAAAGATAGATATGAATTGCATATAAAGTGCTTAATGCCTCTTAAGTTGGAACACCAAATAGCTTGGAGGGTAGCTCTGGGTTTATATTTCATGGAATGCTCACCACATGTAAAGCACACATATGAAACAGTAACACCACGTGGAAGCAAGAAAATCATACATGAAACCATGTTAGAGAAGGTAAAGGGAACTATATAAACCAAGATATCATAGTACCATGTAAGTGAAAGTATAGTGTGCTCGTATGTAAGTGCATTTCTATTATAAGATGTATGAGATAGTAGTTGGCATACCATGCTTGAAGCATCTAAATTTTTTTAGGAGAACTAATGTGAGATGACATCATCATATGTATAAAGGATAATTAGAAGAAGAAGTTGTATAGATACATGAGCAAGGGGATTCATTCAAGTTGGAACACCACGAAGCTGAGAGGGTGGCTCTCGAAGTAGTCACCCTTATAGGGGGAAATCTCACTTCAAGCAACTCATTTTGTGATGGTTTAGATGATCCACTCACTATAGACCACTATAAGCATATCCTTTATTGATGAGGAAGCCATGGCACTCCCTTCCATTGCCCTACACAACATAAGAAAGGTGTTACACTTCTTTCTCTTTAAGGATACTCATTCATTTCTATGTTCCTCTCTATTATTTTACTTTTGTGACAATTTGGAAAACTATAACTAATTGGCTCTAAAACAATTAATACCCATCAATGACCTATATTGAAGGATTTCTAACTTGTCCACTCTTTGTACTTATTTATAGCCTCATAGGTGGTGCTCCAAAGGGAGGTAGAGTTAATACACCTCAATATACTATATCACTCAAATTCTCATAGAGAGATTGGTTCCTTCCAATCTTTGTACATATATATAGCCTCATAGGTTCTTGTCCAAAGGGAGGTAGAGTTGGTACACCTGAATATATTTTATCACTCAAATTGTTAGGGAAGTAGAGTTCTTACACCTCAATATACTTTATCACTCAAATTGTTATGGAGAGATTGGTCCCTTGTCCCACAAACAAGGGGCTCTAATGGACCAATTAACCTTGCCACAATCAAAGGGCTTTCTTACACCAATTTGATTGTTTTACAATCAAGATGCTCTCATGCTCGTAGTTAGTTTTGTTATTATTATTGAAAAAATTCGAATCCACATTTTATATTATGAATATTTTTTCATCCCAATATTATAATTAATAAACAATAAATGAAATACACAACCTCAAATTAAAAACTCTAAATATAAAACATGGATAATAAATTGGCCTGCAATAAGAATAAAACAAAAAATATATTAGGTAAAATAAAATATTTAATTTATTT
>APFE031169561.1:0-11678 GCA_000404065.3 Pinus taeda
ATAATAAACCAAAATGAATAATAAACCCAAGGGACTATTATTTATTTTCTTGGTGAGACAATCCTTGTCACAATGTGACATTCAAGCATTGGCTATGATTGACAATGGTTTACCATGATCGATATTATAAACCTAAGGGAATAATTAACCCAAGGGATTAATATGAGAAACCCAAAGGAATAATAAAACGAAGGGATTAATACTAAAACCCCAAGAGATTATGAACCCAAGGGAATAATATTAAATCCAAGGGGCTAATATTATAAACCCAACATATATAAACCCTAAGAAAACTATTATAAACATTAAAATAAACATGATCGACCATCATTGATTTACATATTGAGACACCTATCACAACTTCATGTTGGACCATGGTTGAAATTATAATAAACCATGTTTGACTCGGGAATAATAAACCCAAGCGATCGATATTATAACCCCAAGGGATTAATACTAAAACCCCAAGGGATTATGAAACTAAGGCAATATTATTAAACAAAAGGGACTAATAATATAAACCCAAGGGAATAATGAACCCAAGGGATTGATATAATAAACCCAAAGGAATAATAAACCCAAGGGATTAACACTAAAACCTCAAGGGATTATGAACCCAATGAATTATTAATATTAAAAGAATGAAGAAAACCAATAATTTGATATTATAAACCATTGGGAATTAATAAACCCAAGGGAAAAATATTAAAAACCAAAGGGATAAAAAATGGCAAGGGATTAATAGGAATTAATTTTTTAAACCACATTGTAAAGTAGTTGTCTTTAGTGCAACTTTTTAGAGTTTCTCATGCTAGAATTTGGTGGAAAATTTTGTGGTAAAATCTTGATTTGTGTTATTTAAACTAGTTTTTGTGTTATTCAACACCCTCAAAAACCCCTCGTTCACTTCTATTGTGTAGGGGTTACCCATCAAACTTGTAATTTCAATGGATTCTTGCGTGATTTTAGAGAAATTAGACTAGGAAAATCCACATGGAAAGCTTCCAAAAATTCGCACTAAAGACAACTCACATAACCATTAAGACATCAATACAAAAAATTAATATGAATACATTAATAATACTATACTATAACCATTAAAACATGAATAATCATCAAGACATTAATAATAACACATTTATATCAACATTGACTATATTTATTGGCTATTGGAAGAGGTTATTGACTATGTTTGATTAATGGTTGATTTGATTTGAATATGTTTGTCTATATTTGACTAATATGGTTGAATATATCTCATTATTAATATTAATTAAAAATAGTAAAAGTAGATTATGTTTGAACAACATTAATTTAGTCTCCTCATTTTTCAATGTTTGATTGCAACATTTGATAAATTACAATGTAATATAGCATAAACAATATTAGTTATCATTAATGATTAGTTATCAAAATTTAAAATAAGTTTTAATTTTTGATATTTTTTAAAATAAAATGACCAAAATTATATTTTTGTTATTTTCTATTTCATCCACAATTTTTATTTATAAAATAAAAATCCTAAAAAAATATATTATTTAGAAATACACATATTTACCTGTATAAAATCCTAAAATTTACATGTTTAAAAATACACATATTTACTTCAAGAGATAATTAAAACAAAATAGATGTGAACACCATTCCATTATATTTTTATATCTCATTTATTATTATTTTTAATTAATAATATAAATTTCCATAATACATCAATTAAATAAATAAGTTAATTTTGGTTTTAATCTCATAATTCAAAACATTTATATGGTATCTTTTCTCCATGATTCACCATATCGCAATGGTACAATTTCTTATGATTCACTCATTCATCGTAACAATGTTCTACCATTTTTTTGTTTTAAATGATTAGTAAACTTTATTTATTGATTTTTTTTTGTGGTGTAAATTTACCTATAATATATAATTAAATAGTTTATAATTATTCAACATAAATAATTTATAAATTTAATATATTTTTAATATTTCACAAAATTGATTTAAAATTATCATATAAGTATTTGAAACAACGGTAAAAGTTGATTTGAAGATTGTAATAAACATTTATAAACTATTCCAATGTTTGATTGGATTGCTTCACTTCAATTTGATGCTGAGTACTTTGTCACCAGAAATAGACACTACGTTACTTTTCACCATCAGAAGTTTCTCCATTGAAAAAATAATGGAAAGCACATGACAAGAAACAGCCTTTCTGAGAACTAAGTTTTCGGCATCTTGTTTATGAGTCTACACAATTCTATATTGATAGATGAAATGGACCAATGAATATTTTTAAAATCTCAAAAGTTCAAGTTCACATGTGTTACAATGGAGGTGGTGTTTTATTCTTTCTCTCATTTGAAATCTATGAAAGGCATGCAGCTTTATTAATTCTTCATAAAACTTCACATTCTAGAAAAATCCTTTTTTTTGGGCAAAAGGAATGGAAGCTTTTGGTGGTATGATCATATTTCCATTGATGGTGTAAAAATATTATGGAGAGAAAGAAGAAAACTATATACATATATACCTTCATAGAGTTGAAACACTTAATAGTTTACATCATCCATGAATGTTCTGAAAATTACTAGTAGAAATAAAGAATCTACAAATTAATCCAGTTATGTCCATCAAGAAAGCTAAGTCAAAGGAAGGGCTTGACTTCATCAACCAAGAAACGCTACGAGAGAAGTTTGCTCCATACCCCATGCACTCATACTACCCATAAAACACAGTTATGCAAAGTTCAAAAATACAAGATGTTTAGATGATGAATTACATCACATAGTTCTCAATAAAAAATTAAATAATGTGAAAGATTAACAAAAATTAATGATGTGATTAATCTGAAAGATATTCATTAGGATATTTGAAAATCAATGAATTGGGTGAAATGTGTAATACACAGGTTTGTCTTTTGGGGTCTCCCATATCATACCATTTGGTGGGCAAAATGATGGCATCCATATAAGTGAAAGCTAAAATCACTAGGGAGAAGGATCCCCACCCCCGCCCTAGGTAGAAAGCTCTTGACCCCGTTACCTTAGATCTCAAGAATGCAAACCCCTTGTGGTCAACCCATTTCTCTCGTTGTTAGCAGACCATAGGTATGGTTGAACATGGTTCATCATTTTGGATATTGATTAACCATACTTGACCATGAATCACCATATCCAACCATGGTTAACGGTATTCAACCAAGGTAGATCTTGGAATGTTGTAGGTTTGCTTTGGTTGATAAGGATCATCATGGTTATGACTATGGTTGACCAAAGATGACTACAAGATTGTGACCATGGTTGTGACTATGGTTGACCAAAGATGACTATAAATGACCATGGTTGACCAAGGTTTTCCTTGGTTAAGCATGATTGGACATGGTTGATATATTTGGGCATGGTCAATCGTAATTTTCTATGATAGAATATGGTTTTCCATTTTTACAACGATTGACCACATTGAACCATACAGACCTTGGTTTACCATGTTTGACCATTAGGGATGCGTAAAGCAATAGGTTTCGTGTGTTGAAAGGGATGAATATGGTTAACCAAGGTTAACCATAGTTGATTATAACTAACAAAGCTTGTACTTCGTTGAGCATGGACGACAATGAGTGATAATGATATTAAAAATGAATATCACTAAAACTATCATTAATAATTTTTTAAATATCATAATTAATATTAATAATATAACTATTAAGATATAATTATTATATTTAAATTTTTATTTATTACTTTATTATTTATTTATTAATATTAATATTAATATTAAATCTACTTATATCAACCATGTTAATGTGTTTAATAATATTGATATTATTAATTAAATGTTTATTAATATCTTATTATAAAATTAATGTTATTAATATATTATGGTATTAGGTTCAATAACATTTAGATACTAACATTTTAAAAAATTATTATGATTAATAATATTTTTTTCCTGGACAATATATATGGAATATTAGATATCATTATTAATAATATTAGTGAATGTTTAATAAATAATAGTCAATACATTGATGATACCATATATCAATATTAATGTTTTAAATGATTAATATTAATGTTATATAATCATTTATATTAATATTAATAATATTTAATGATTATGATTAGTCATACTTGATCTAGGCTTGTTATGGTTTAACATTATTGGCCATGGTTGGATATATTTCAGCATGTTGATCATATTTTTCTATGATAGAATATGTTTGTCCAATTCTACAATGTTTGACAACTTTAAATCATAGAGTGCTTAGTGACCATGTTTGGCCATTCTCTTAGGTTTATATTAGATCTAAATTTTTTATTAAAAATTATTACAGCACTACATATTAATTAATCATATTTATCAGAATAATGTTATAATTCTACTTATTAATAATATTGAATATATTATTAAATAATGATTAAATTATTATTATTTTAAAATTATTCAGTAATTTTTAATATTATTATGTATAATATTGAATTACAAATAATCATTTTAGATAATTTTAGAAAATAAATTAAATTAACTAACTTTATTTATCTAGACATTGTGAATATTACTATATCAATTATATTATGAAAACCTCAAAACTTAAAACTAATATCAAAACATTAATTTTAAAAGATACTTTAAACTAAAAGCTTAAAACATAAAATATTATTTCTCAATTTTCACATTAGTTCAATCACCAATTGAACTATCCCTATAACAAATTTCAATATATAATAATTAACTTAATTAAAATACGATTTATATATTTCAAAAAATAAACATAACATTATAGTCAAAATAAAAAATATAATTAATTAACATAATTAGGCAATGTTGTTGACCTTAAAAATCCATTATGATAAAAGATAAAAATGAGTAGGACAAAGTGATGACAATGACCATTTTTGTAAATAAAAAACTACTTTGAAAGAAAACATTATTTGTGTGGTTTTCGTAGCATGGACCCAATATAACCAATAAAGCTTATGTGAATTAAAAGATAAAGTATTAAAAACTAAATTGCATTTGTGTCAATGACCATTGCACCTAGAGAGGGTGCCGGAGAGATTCAAATCTCCCTTGATGATGCCATAACTCTAACATACAAATCTCGATATCTACATGCATGCACATGGTTGAACACTTATAAAAACGGTAATTTCAAGATGCAATATGTATAAAAACCCCTACTTAAAAAAAAATAAATATTAAAACCTTAGTAAATCCCCAATAATATTACCTACGGTGCTAGGCACATCAAGATTGTTGTAAAAGGTCATAAATGCATACTATTGTTGGCTTAAGCAAGGGAAGTGAGCATTGTTATTAATGGTTTTTCCACCATATTTAATAGATTGTTCTAGTTCACCACCACTTTCATGGGTCCCATCCGGACCTCCCTTTTCCGATCACAAAACAAGTCCAAAGAAATCCTCAATGCTTGTGGTTTGTCATCCCTTCTTGCACTCCCAACCTATAGCAAGCCTCTATTGAACCTTGCAAGGTGTGTACATCTTGCAAGGATGGTCGGGAGGATTGCAAGTTCGCCCACTATGCTCTGGCCTAGAAGTGGCAGAGTTTAATAGGTTAGCACCTACAAAACACTCAAACCTCAAATTATGTCAATTGATCTGACATCAAAAGTATAAAAAAATTAAATAAAAAATATTTTTTTTACTAATCCTACAACATTTGAAAAAAAACTCAAAAATAAATTTCCTATCTGTCAAATCATTGACCATCCCACAAGGTATTAATATATTCCATCACTTCAATTTTAACTTAGAAAAGGCAAAGCCTTTTGAAAGAGAAAGATGATTAAGAAATATTGGAAGAATTTCTTGTAATTACAAGTTGATTTAAAATTTTTATAATTTATTTGTGTTTAATTTTTTTCAACCTATTTAAAGAAAACAACTTAATCATTATATTATCCACTATAATTTAATCATGAAATTTGAATTCAAATTTCCGATAAATCAAGTAGATAAGACAAAAAAAAATCATTTCACTGCAACAATTTCAAAAAAAATTATTTTACCTGATACAGCAAAAAAAACCTCTAAAATTTTAATAATTTTAATAAACAACATCAAAATGGCCCCGGAAAACAAGTTACAATGGATGACAGGAGACTATGAATCTTTTGTTAAGCAAAATATGCACACAGATTTATTCAAAAATATTCGACTTTACATTAGTCACCTTGATGCGCATTGGGAATTAAACACTACAGTTGTAACTACCATGGGTGTTCTAGGGGATTCTCTCAGATTTCCATTAGAGAGTGGATAGACAAAAGGCATATCTATACCAGATCATGAGGGCAAAGGGCATATAGCGAATTTTCCGAAACCCACTCTCGCTAAAGAGGTTTTCCATATAATTATTGGTATAATTTGATCTACTCATTCTTGTGAGGATAATATTCATCTTTTTCAAAAATTTCAATTTCAATAATAAAAATCTTAATATTATAAAATATTTAATAAAATTATTATAATTAAATTTTTGAAGATTTAATATAACACATTTTGTTTGTTAATCCTATAATGTAACAACTTAAATTACAAACTATAAATTTTAATAAGTTTTCTTTACTCCTTGTACTATTTAATGTTGTCTTGTCACCAAATAAATAAAGAAATTAATTTATAAGCTTTACTTTTCAAAACAAAAAGAAACCCTTAGGAGTTGTAATTATGACACTTCTAAATAGAAACTATAAAAATATGAAATGAAATGGGACCCACTGAAATTAGACCTAGTGAAATCCAAATCAAACTCCTAAAGGAATTCTAAGCTGAAAAGATAAAAGGACATGGATTCCATCTTCAAATACATTAATAAATCTGAGATAATATTAATTCAAATCACCCAGCTTAAGGCAAGCAAGGTATCACATCCTTCCTTCCTCAAGCCTTTTTTAACGCCAAATTCCATCCATCCCAATATCACCCGGCGGACTAAATGGTGTTGTTCCATCTACGTCATCATCTGCGTGAAAAAAAATGCTTTCGAGAGGCGCCCCAGGGCCCTTGTCACACACATCACCCAAGATGCCACTACGTTGTGGGACACCGTCAAAATCTGGCAAATAACACTTGCTCGGATCTAGTGTTTAGTGCTAGACATCTAGCAGGACTATATGTGTGTAAGATTCACAACAAGAAAAGTCACAGATCATTCACAGCCGGGTCGCCCTCAACTGTGCATTGGAGTTTTAGGGTTAGGGTTTATGATGAGCAACTATGAATGTCATTCGTAGCTATATAGGCCTCGGCAATAGCGTTGATTAACAGAATAAAATTGGAGATGCTAAGTTGTAGATTACTTAAAATACTGGGTCAAATCCTGTAGATTCCATCTCTACAAACGAGGATGCTAGTCAAATCCTGTAGATGCCACCTCTGTAAAACAGGATGCTGGTGTGGTGGTTGGATAATTAAAATCGCTCTTCCTGATTCTCGTGGATAACCATTCAATTTGATTCAATATAGATATCAACTACCCTCAGACATGGAATTAATTCCACATCAATAACCTTTCAATTGCTGTGATCACTACAATAGTGTAGACTTTCGACTTTCCACGATTCGTGAAGGCTTATGAGCTACCTGAGCAAGTAAGCAAGGAATAAAATGAGGCCATAAATCTTAAATCAAATTAGCAAGATGAATACCTACAACATGACCAGTTTTATTCCATGATCCCTAGAGGCTTATGAGTTGAGGAAGGCAAAAAATGAGGCCATAAATCTAAAATAAAATTTGCAAGGTAAAGGTGGCAGGCCATGATGTATTGATGACACTCTCAGTGACATGTTGATCTTGAGAAATTGAAACCAACTTTTGATCTCTTTAAATAGACCATGGGACGCAAAGATAATATGAACATGGGCCATTACACAACCACATTTATGACAAAGGTGCACAATTAGAATATTATAACACAGTCTCATACCCTAGTTTCATAGGTTTGAGAATGCAACCCTTTTTTGACATTAATTTTTTAATTTCATTTTTTCTTATCATTTTTTCTAATCCCATATAGCCGGGAGAATGCCAACACTCAAGAATTTCATGATTAAATGATGGGATAACTGCATGTTGAGCATATGGAAGGAAAACTGTTGTTCCATCCTATATTGTGTCATATTCTTTTTATTTTATTTTTTAATATTATTTTTGTTAATCCTTATACTTGGAGATAAATGAGAGGCACAATAAAATTTTAATCTCATTTGATAAAAAGTTAATTTAAGTAGGATTTAAACCCATGATATAGATATGCAAGGAAGTCATTGATAGAGTGACAACAAGGAGAATATGTTGGCATCTTTTAGTTTAGACCATCAAATCAAAAAGATTAATTAGCAAAATGATTAAAATGCCCAATTCCAATAGGAAAGAGCTTATCCCCATAATGACTATCAAAATGGAATGAGATCTAAATTTTCATTTAATAATTCACCAAAAATACAATATAGCATGGTTCCACCAAATTTTCATATAATTATGGATGAAGAATATAATGGTAAATAATATTTAACAGATAATAAGCTCATCAATACTGTCTGCCTGTATATGCCCATCCCTAAATAATACATTTGTTTAAATCTAACTGTGAACAGGGAAATATGTAGCACCCAACATAATATGGCACAGTTCTCCTGGAATGGTTAGAAGACATGTAGTTTATTGGTTGACCAAGAATACACTATAGCACAGTTCTGCTAGAATGGTTAGAAGACATGTAGTTTATTGATTGACCGAGTATACAATATAGCACAGGTCCCCAAATTTTTGGTTTAATGATTGACCAAGAATACAATATGGCACAAGTCTCGAAGAATACAATATAGCACAGAAGATATGGCGGTTAATGATTACAATATGGCACTCCCAAAATACAATACAGCACAGAAGGGACGGCGTTTAATGATTAAATATGGCACAGCTCTCCAAAAATACAATATAGCACACGTCCCCTAAATTTTGATTTAATAATTGACCAAGAATACAATACGACACAGGTCTCATGCACTGGGTAGAAGAGACGGCATCGTCGTTTGGCACATTAAAATTACTTCCCAATTTCCGCAACTCGTAATCTTCTAGGTGTTCCCCGTCCGTCTTGAAAGTAGTGGTCACAGACATCCCTCTTCCTGGTTCGTACATGAAAATCTGAATGACAAATACGATTGATTGGAAACATTCGAAAGCTCTTCGCATGTTTGAGTTTTGAATAAATGTTTGCGTTAAAACAGGTTTGAATTAATCTTCGTATAATTAGGTTTCGAATAAATGTTTGCATAATTTATATAGTCATTTCCTTACTTTAATATTTATAAAATTATATATAATTATTTACTTTAACATTTATAAAATCATCTTTAATTATTTATTAAATCATTTAAGATCCCTTAAAAGATATCCAAGATGCCTATACCCCTTAAGTTATCCAAATTAGCATTACTCATTTGCAAAGTAGAAGTAAAACACCTTTGGCTTTTACAGGATGGAACTTCTTGCAACCATGCACGCAATGGTATTCTTATTATAGATATGAAAATACAATCAACATGATTGTAATACTCTTATTATAGCTATGGTACTACATAGAAATCGGTTTACCAGCGATGTATTTTATGTGACGACCAGAGAATTCAGTATGATAAACTTCTAATCAAGGGCAGAATATAATGTTGTAATTAGCACCAGAAGGGCAAGCGTGGGTTTTAGCGTCATCAGTGGGATATAGGTAGGCATCTGGGCACTGGTCCATTTTGCAAGTCAGTGCTTTGCAGCTACCGTCGGAGGGTGTTAGGGAGAGAGGTACATTGAAACCATCAATTACAGAGAGGTCATAGAAATCTTGATTGTTGCCCCCATTCAGAGTATATTCAACCAGCGTTGTAGGAGACTTTCCCGAGAGCGTACAGCTGAGCACGCCGCCGCAGTCACCAGTGCTGCAGCTTCCTTTACCAGAGGCATCGAAGGAGCATCCAGTACGTCCCCAAAATCTACCTGAGCTTGTTCCTGCGGGCACGTTAACAGTCCATGATTGACCCTGCCCCAACGCTTGACCGCCACCTACGGGAATTCCTGCCGCCCATACCGTGTATGAACACTGGTTCTGGATCACAAACGTTGCACCCGTAGCTCCTGCACTTACAAAAGCAAAAAATTATTTCTTTATGATATATCTTAACTCATTTACGTACATAAAATACGCTGCAATGCAGTCAAGGGATTACTGTAACCTTACCTTGAAGACAAACGTTAAATATCAACGCTAGTATTGCTGTAACATAAATCGAAACTGCTAATGTTCTTGCCCCCATTGCAACGTCCACCACCAAGTAATTAAACACAATTACAAATGAGAGCAATACAACGAAGGAATTGCAGTTGATCTTATTTGATGTTGTATACCACGAATGGCACTCTATATATAGGCGGGGCTAGCCATCCCAAACTTGGTCTTAGCGTAGCGTATACCGCACGAAAGTCTTATGAAGGTTGATCCCCCCTAGTTGGGCGGCGTAGCATGAATAAGAAGGCGCGCTAATCGCTCCTGGACATCCGGGTCACGCCCCCTTTACCTTTTATTGTTGCAGATGTGCCGGGTCGTCTTAAACTAGCGATCACGAAATGCTTATCCAGATTCAGAGTGTGGAAAAAATTACTAAGAGAGAGGATAAGAAAAAATGCGTAACGTTGATATTTATTTGAGTATTTCATGAATGTTTCTGAGGTGGCATATTTATTTGAGCATTTCTTTGTTAAAATATATAATTTCACTGCCCGCGCACGGGTCAGCGGTTAACGGAGAAAACCACCGCAGGAAATCAAAACCGCTGGTCTCATATCGCACCACCCTTCAGCAAAAGGCGGGTTCCGTGCAACGAGCTCCGATGCAATTGGGAGCTGACAGCTGTTCAAGCGCTGATGCTGGCCTGACATCAGCACTGACAATCCATCGGAAGGTATCTTTCACCCAACTAAGCCTGTCCGATATCCGTCCGATCTTGGTGCTTCTCTGTCCGCCGTTTGATCTCCGGGAAAGTACTGTCGTTTAAACCTGTGCAAAGTACATGAGGGTCAGTCGAAATCAATGATGCGTGGACCATATCCCATACCCTAAATTAATACACTGATATAGTTTTTGGTAAAAGTCTTAAATGTTTCATTTACGGCGAGTTAACATGAAGTATGGGCCGAAACAATTTCGTAAGTTTATTTTTATTTATTTTTAATATATGTTTTTTAATATAACGTTGACCAATTTTGTATTGTAAAAAAAACCCACCCGCGGGGATTAAAAAAATGAAGTTTGTAATGTATTTGTAATATGAAGAAAAAAAACAGTGGGTCCGCAGTGCCTATGAGAAATTTGTGAATCTCACACAGTGAGATAGAAAACTTGAATTCGCAGCAGCGAATGAAAAAGAACAGAGGGTGAATTTTGTATTGCAGGGAATGCACAGAAGTGCATAGATATTTTGTGGTCTGTAATGTAAAAGTGATTTTTATGGAGCAGGGTAAATTTTGTTTTGTAATGTAAGATTGCACAGCAGTGCAAGAGGAGAAGTAAATGAAAACCAGTAGCTTGTTTTGTTCCAAATCCATGAGTTGTTTCACACAGGTGAAAAGGTAAATCTGTAACTCCCTGTAATTTTGTTT
>APFE031169565.1:0-17205 GCA_000404065.3 Pinus taeda
GTTAGTGTAGATTTTATTCTATTTCAATTGGATATTGAAGAATATTTAAAAATAAAATGTTCCATAAATCTATGTACCAATTTACCTTATCCTAATGGACCATAGTAACCAAATTTACTTTAAGTACAAAAATGAATACATAAATTTCCTTAAATCCATTATAATCCTCACGCCTTAGTGCATTGAAATATGGATAGCAGATGTGAAAGTTGGAAAATTAGATATTATTGTGACAATGAAGTAATATTTATCCCAAATAACTTGATGAATCTTCAACCATCATAAATAACTGGATACAACTAAGAACTCCACACCTAACAAGGCCTTCTTCAAGGAGGAAATGTCTATATCTCTCTAGATTTTCTCTGGTAATATCAAAATCAAATGTTCAAATTCAACCTTGAATTCCTATTCCATATAGATCTAAATACTTTGAGTAATTTTAAAAGGGACATCTATCTCAACAAATCAAAAAATTGAATTGAAATATAATGATAGCTTGCTAATAGAAATGGATATGCCTTTGATGATGTTGTCAATACAATTTTCTAATAGAATAAGAAAGAGAATTGAAATATATTGATGTCTTGCTAATAGATGCAATGTGAGAATTTCAGGAGTAAGACATCCATCCAATTGAATAGAATAGTGTTTGAAAGCTATATGTAATTTTTTCAAAAAATATTTTACAAGGCTGGTAGAAAAAGATGTGACATTCTTTACAATGCACAGCTAATAGAACAATATATTCCACTTGTTTGGGTGCCAAAGTTAATTTATAGTGCCACATAGTTAATTTATAGTCAACAATTAATTTAGGTTATTATGAGTAATTTAGATTAATGAATAATTATGATTAACTATAAGTAAATATGGTTTATTTAGGTTTATGAGTAATTGACTAATTCTATGTTTCATTTTTTAGGTTTATCACTAATTTCTAGTAATTCAAGTATATGAGTAAACATGTTATTTAATAAATAGTTATGATTCAAATATTTATTAATTATTTGTGATTTAAACAATTTCTCATTTAATAAATATTGTTTTAATCATTATTGCATGTGATTTTATTAGTATAAACATTAAGATCATTGTCAAATTAAATCATGAACTGTAAGTAACTTAGATTTATGACTAATTATCATTAACTATGAGTTATTTAGGTATGTGAATGAACAATTTCTGATTTAATAAATAATTTTGATGTAAATATTTATTAATTATTTAGAATTTAAACAATTTCTCATTTAATAAATATTGTTTTAATCATTATTGCATGTGATTTCATTAGTATAAACATTAAGATCATTGTCAAATTAAATCATGAACTGTAAGTAACTTAGATTTATGACTAATTATCATTAACTATGAGTTATTTAGGTATGTGAATGAACAATTTCTGATTTAATAAATAATTTTGATGTAAATATTTATTAATTATTTAGAATTTAAACAATTTCTCATTTAATAAATACTTTTTTAACCATTATTACAAAGCTTAATTAATTTCATTAAAATTAGTATAAATAAATGAGAACTAGTATTACAAAGATGTTTTTTTTGTCCTTTCGTAGATGTAATGAATTTTTAATCAGCATAGATTTATCTTAAATGCAGATCTAAAGTGAGTGAAAAAGATTCAATTTCTTGAGAAGAATCCAATTTCTTAACGTATAAGTTTTTTTTATGAGTCTACCTTATTTAAATGTTTTGTATAGTTATTTAATTTTTTTATTTATTTTGACACAAAATAAACAAAATTTCAAGCTTGATGACCTAGAGGTTACACATCATTCTGGGTGGTAATTTGAGTTGCGATGACATAAATGCACTTGCCGAGCACATTGTATTGAGAGAAAGAGTGTAATAACTATGAGGCTAATGGAGACACGGTATAATATACAATATTAGCTTCTCATTCCTAGATGGTGAGAAATTTGATGTTATTTATTTATTTAAATGAATTACTTGATTTCATTCGCATTTTGATTTAGTTACTCATTTTTATTTGATTTTATATATTTTTTTATTTGATGTATTATTATCTTTCATAATATTTAATAGATACAATGGTTTTAATTAAATGTTTATATCGTTCTTATTAAAAATAATAATATATATGATAAATTAAACAATTTTTAAATATTTTTTGACTTGGAAAACAAAGTTGAATAAATTTAAATATTTGATAGTAAATCATTTTCCTCTTTAAAAAAAAAAAATTGTTATCATATTAGTTTAACCTATTAAAGATTGAAATTAGTTTAATTATATAAATTAAATATCTAATAAAAAAAAAGTTTATCAAAAACTTTTAATTTAAAATATTTTTTAATATATATTTTGTTTAATAACTAATTTAACTTTATCAAAATAAATAAAACTACAGTCATAAATTATTAAAAATTTCAAACAACAATACCCTCATCAATTGTAAATAAAAGCCCTTCATTAGTTTGTAAAAAATTACATATTAAAATATAAATTAAATAATAAAACTCATTACTTGTACATATTAAAATTAAAAAAAAAAAAAACAAAAAATATTAAAATATTAAATCAAATAATAACACTAGTTACATATTAAAAAAAAAAAAAAAAAACAAAAACAAAAAAATAAGAAAAATCACAACCCTGAATTGTCCTATCAAAGTATAGGTATATTCCATTAAATTTATTATATTTACCAAAAACCAAAAAAGTTTGCTGATCTACTTTTTAATAAAACCACAAAGATAAATTCTTCTTTTCCATTTTTGAACAAGATATCATGACCAACATGGATAGTATAAACTATGCATAAGAACATATTTTTTGTTTACTTCTAATGGTAATATGCACTTTTGTAATTGATGCAGGAGCATCAAGCCCGTTTTTCATTTGTAAATATAGAATAAAGAGGGGGTGTAGTAATTTTAGATATTTTGTTGTAAATATTCTTTTATTTAGAAAAAGAATATGAGTGAATAGTTAGAAAAAGAATGAGGATAAAATTTCTATGTTTTTTCCAGTCAAAATTAGGATAAAGATAGGGAATAAAGCTTCCAGCCTTATATCATTGTGTAAAAAGGGAAAAATCATGCTTTTTCTAGGAGATAAGGCTGATCTATGTATCCATTATTATTATAAATAAAAGTGGCAGCAAGCTTTCAGCTCATGAGAGAGAGTGAGAGATAGAGTGTGAGAGGGTTCTAGTTGGGAGCCTTCGGGCAGTTGTAAAGGGCCATCAGTTCTGATTATCTGGCCAAGTTTGTAAGTAAATGTTTTGTTTTAAATCATATATATGTAGATTGGATGGTTATGAAATCACTGAAATTGTTTTGAAATATCCTCCACTTATGTATTAACGCCTGTAAGCGTAGATGTCTTTCATGAATATCTTGTTAAACATGGGTGAATTGACTTTTATGTAATATATAAAAATATGGGTCTCAATGCAATCGAGTAATGGCGCTGGCAGCAGTTCAAGCAAGAACAATTCCAGATCAAAAGAATCAAACAACGCATGTGTTGTATATGCGAGGAGCGCTTTTTACAATTTTCGATACAGAGGTATAATGCCATCTCCAAGTGTGTGTTAATTACAGTGGTGAATCTATTCAGATGATAACATATAGCGCAGGTATTAGTTCTTTTGGCAGTGGATTCTCCAACTTGAAGGCGATTTTCAACCATCTGGCTCAAGGCAGGCCTGTGTGTTAATAAACTTGTGGCATGGTTAAATAAAGCACATACAAAACTGAACAATGCGTGTGATTCGAACCATATAGTTCCAGATTGTGAATGCGTTTTTGTGCTGAGGACAGAATATATATGTGGCATTTTTTTTATTCAATTGAATACAGGACTGCGCCATTAAATTGTGGGTTGTGATTCTTCAGGCGGATAGGGGCAGAGCTATATGCGCGTGGGTGCTGTTGGTTACAATCCTGTGTGTGTGCGGGGTCAAGTTCTTTGTTAAACTACATGGAGAAGGTTGAAATGATGTGTATATAATAGTAGATCAGTACCTGTGCGCGGGGAAAATTAGGAGGCCGAGGGCCTTACCATCGCTGTAATGAGTATCTCTACCCTATTTTGTCAAAGAGCGTGTTGATGCATCACATATAATTGGCTTGGCGTTGATTCTAATAAAATTTCCATAGCAAAGAATTTTTGAGCATTGAGTTGTGCATTCCAAAGATGGTGAGAAGGCAGTGTTATAAATTGTGTGGACAACGTGGTTCCTATGCGCTCCAGTTTTAGCTGAGCTGCCAGATTGTTAAAGATTGAAGGGTGCAGTAAAGCCATGGACCGAATCCTGAATGAAATGATTAAATTGTATTGAGGTTGTTGATTTGAGGCGCATGCTTTACATGCATGAGTGAGGAGAAAAGATCCTGGATTGCAGGCTAGCTGAGCCCTACATCAAGTGGTATCAGAGCCGGAGCAGCTCTTTTTGAAGGTTCAAGTGTTTTTGTTAATTGCATGTGATGATTTTCGAACTGATGAATTTTGATTTACAGGAAGAGTGAAGAAATCTCAGCGGGAAGGAGAAGTGAATGTGGTAGAACCTGAAGATTCAACAGAGGTTGAATAAAGTTGCAGATGAGGGAAGCCTACATGAGCAGTGGAGGATGCTCAAAAGGTTCCAGCAGAGGAACTATGATTACCAAAAGACCAGATCCGGAGGGAAGGATTGGTGAGCTAAGTGGCAGCAAGAGAGCTTGCTGTGGCAAAGGCTTCATGCAACGCATAGCTGAAGAAATTATGGCAATGGAGAAGGCTACTAAAAGTCATAAAGGAGACAGAGGAAGAGGTTCAGAGAAATGCCACAGAGATGAGATGACTACAGGAGTTCGAGAAAGAGAGATTGCAGAAATAAAGACACAGTTACGGGTACTGGAAGAACGGCTGCAGGAGCAGGAAAAGCAGAAAGGAAAATGGCTCTTTCCACTGAAAGGAAAGAGAGTGATTTGGCGACAACTGCAGAGGAGGTTGAGGAAAATTTTGATTGCCTTGTTGAAAAAAGGGCTTAGAGTTCTTGTGCCAGAGATTAAATTTGAAGATTCCACATGCAGATCTGATCAAAGGGAAGTGCTGAAGAAAGCAGTCAAGACTAAAAAGTCTTGTGGTTTTAAAGCTGATGAGTTGTGTATTTTTGCAGGTGCAGAGGAGGTTTCCATTGATGAAACAGAAGAGGACAAAATCATTGATGATTTCTTGAGTTATTGGGTAAATCCAGATCAGCTGGATAATGTAAAACCGTGTATTTTTGTAGCTGAAAATTGTGATGTGATGACAAGTTTTACTGAGGAGGATGTGCCATCTTGTGAAACTGTTCTTATGGATGCAGAAGAAGTGAATCAGTTTGAAGTGCAGATAAGAGAAGTAACAGTTGATACTGTTGAGCATTTTATGAAAACTGAGAGTTTATGTATGAATTCAGGTGATGAGATGGTAACAACAGAAAGCTGGGATTGTGAAAGTATTGAAGATTGCACAGAAATCTTCTCAAAGGAGATGACAGATTTATGGCAGGAGTTAAATGTTCTAGAGAAGAGGCTAGAAGTACAGAGGATAAATATTCAGAATATAAAGGCAGAGATGAATGAAAATAAAGAGGTTCCAGAATACAGAGGCATTCTCGGGGAAGATGATACTGAGGATAGACTGAGTGATAATTTCAAGAATGATTGGGATCAGTATACTGAAATGTTGGCAGAGGAAAATAAGGCATTGATGCCTTATGATTTTTATTCTAACAAGTGCTTTGTGAATGCAGGTATTGTTGCAGAAAATTTGACTCAGTTGAGGAGAGAAGAGGTTTTCTGTTCCAGAAGACAAGAGGGCATGGATGATCGGGTGGCAGTGAGAACAGAAACAAGCATAGAAGTAAGAAATCAGCAGTCTGAGGATTTATTAGACAAATAAATTGAGCTCATTAGAAGAATCGTGTTGAAAGTGTCTCAGAGGAAGACATCAGCAAAGAAGAGAAGCAGCAGAAGCAGCCGCAAAAGAAAAACAGCAGAAGATTGTGAAAGTGTAGCTAGTGGAGCGATGCAGCATAAAGTGTGGAAACCTGGAGGAAGACATCGACCGGTAGCACATGGTGACTTGCAAAATAAGATGTGGGATCCAGGCATACACAGGTCCGAACACATGATCAAGAGATCATGATTAATTTTAAGGTTGGGTGTATGTTGCAGAGCATCAAACCCGTTTTTCATTTGTAAATATAGAATAAAGAGGGGGTGTGGTAATTTTAGATATTTTGTTGTAAATATTCTTTTATTTAGAAAAAGAATATGAGTGAATAGTTAAAAAAAGAATGAGGATAAAATTTCTATGTTTTTTCCAGTCAAAATTAGGATAAAGATAGGGAATAAAGCTTCCAGCTTTATATCATTGTGTAAAAAGGGAAAAATCATGCTTTTTCTAGGAGATAAGGCTGATCTATGTATCCATTATTATTATAAATAAAAGTGGCAGCAAGCTCTCAGCTCATGAGAGAGAGAGTGAGAGATAGAGTGTGAGAGGGTTCTAGTTGGGAGCCTTAGGGCAGTTGTAAAGGGCCATCAGTTCTGATTATCTTGCCAAGTTTGTAAGTAAATGTTTTATTTTAAATCATATATATGTAGATTGCATGGTTATGAAATCACTTAAATTGTTTTGAAATTTCCTCCACTTATGTATTAACGCCTGTAAGCGTAGATGTCTTTCATGAATATCTTGTTAAACATGGGTGAATTGACTTTTATGTAATATATAAAAATATGGGTCTCAATGCAATCGAGTAATGGCGCTGGCAGCGGTTCAAGCAAGAACAATTCCAGATCAAAAGAATCAAACAACGCATGTGTTGTATATGCGAGGAGCGCTTTTTACAATTTTCTATACAGAGGTATAACGCCATCTCCAGGTGTGTGTTAATTACAGTGGTGAATCTATTCAGATGATAACATATAGCGCGGGTATTAGTTCTTTTGGCAACGGATTCTCCAACTTGAAGGCGATTTTCAACCATCTGGCTCAAGGCAGGCCTGTGTGTTAATAAACTTGTGGCATGGTTAAATAAAGCACATACGAAACTGAACAATGCGTGTTATTCGAACCATATAGTTCCAGATTGTGAATGCGTTTTTGCGCTGAGGACAGAATATATATATGTGGCATTTTTTTTATTCAATTGAATACAGGACTGCGCCATTCAATTGTGGGTTGTGATTCTTCAGGCGGATAGGGGCAGAGCTATATGCGCGTGGGTGCTGTTGGTTACAATCCTGTGTGTGTGCGGGGTCAAGTTCTTTGTTAAACCACATGGAGAAGGTTGAAATGATGTGTATATAATAGTAGATCAGTACCTGTGCGCGGGGAAAATTAGGAGGCAGAGGGCCTTACCATCACTGTAATGAGTATCTCTACCCTATTTTGTCAAAGAGCGTGTTGATGCATCACATATAATTGGCTTGGCGTTGATTCTAATAAAATTTCCATAGCAAAGAATTTCTGAGCATTGAGTTGTGCATTCCAAAGATGGTGAGAAGGCAGTGTTATAAATTGTGTGGACAGCGTGGTTCCTATGCGCTCCAGTTTTCGCTGAGCTGCTAGATTGTTAAAGATTGAAGGGTGCAGTAAAGCCATGGACCTAATCCTAAATGAAATGATTAAATTGTATTGAGGTTGTTGATTTGAGGCGCATGCTTTACATGCATGAGTGAGGAGAAAAGATCCTGGATTGTAGGCTAGCTGAGCCCTGCATCAGTAATAGATTATATCTTCCAGAAAATAGAGAGCAATAGAATACAGAAATTTTGTGGAACAAAAAAAACATAATAGAAATAGTATTTTTTTAAAAGTATTTTGATATGGCTGATAGAAGAATTCATATATGTAATACTACTCTTTTTTATATATTCCATCAAAATGTAAGGACGTCCGTTGATTTAAATAAAAAGTAAAATTTCGGAACCTTGTATCTATCTTACTTGTAATACCAGACCGAACCAAACGAGATAAGTGAAGTTCAAATTCAAATTCCCAACCAAACGAGAGAAAAGGAAAATTTAAATTCAAATTTGACTTCCCGTGTCAACGCCGTCGATACAAATATGTTTTCGTGCAATACAAGTTGAACTATTCTTTATTACCTGTTTTTGCTATATTAAATTAAATAAGTTTCAAATAAAGTTTTAAAAAATATTACTTTTTTCGTATATAATATGTTTAATAGAGTTGGAAATTGATATGTAATACGAAATCGAAATGAAAGGGCTCGTCAAAATGAATGAAACTCATGCCATTTTTATTAATGGTGATATGTTATTAATATTATTAATTATTAATAATAGTATTTTTTTTGGGCAAACGCTAAACTATTTATATTAAAAGAACAAAAAAGTATTTACAAGAGGTGTGAATCTCTGAGAGCGTGTGTTCAGTTCTCTGTCAAAGCTTTCCTTAACAACCTGGATCCTCTGCTTATACAAGCACGAGGTTACAAAATCATCAACAGAAGGAGTGTTTACTGCGACATTGTTTGACATAGAAACAAGACAAAGAAACCAGACATAGAAATAGGACCCATTACTGCGCCATAGACCGCAAGACCCATTACAAAAAAGCAGGGGTTCCATGCATAATTGCATCCATTGCAGGCCGTCTCCCCATGAACCTGAACAAAAAGGAAAAATGTCGTGCGTCTGAGACCATAGACTTACCCCTGACGCAACCGCCATTACTTGTTCTGCTTCTTCCGCTCCTCAGCTTCTTGTTCCAGTTCACGTTTCCTTCTATCCTCTGCTGCACGAATCGGGTCCCGCTCCCAAGTCACCTCCATCCCCTCCGGAAGGTCTTCCAGACGATCAATACCAGGTGGCAGTTTAAGATACAGAGTGTAGTCGAAAGAGTCCTCTGACTCTTCATTCCTGATTTTGCTCTGAGGGGAGGAAGGCCTGCTACTTTGAGTCTCCATTAGAGCTTCTGGTGGATTCTCAGACGTCGCCATGGGCTCTTTGCCTTTGAGGCTTCCAATTTCCTTTAGAGCTTCAGCCTGCTCCGCCGAAAATCCATGGGTGCTCTCCTCATCTGCCCTGCTCTGTAACTCAGGGCTGTAAGAACTGTCCGAATTATCCGAGGAGGGAGGCGCCTTTTCCTCTGTATCAGCCTTCCAGTTACCTTCCTCCTCATCCTCCTCAGAAAAAATGACCGTAATCATGGCTTTTACCACTGGCTTGTTCCTCCTTCTATGGTAATGAAGGGTCGCGGTCTGCACTGAGTTACTAATATCTGAACCAGAGTGCTCCGACTCAGAGGAGGGAGGCGCAGCAAAAGCCAGTGGAGAGATGCGCCTCGGGCTTGCTTGGCCCCTACCTCTAGTGCTACCTCGCTGTCCATAATTACGCCCCCTGCGAGGCCCAAGATGCCTAGTGCGAGGCGCCATGATGGACCCAAGATACCCAACAGCTTCCTTATGCCTCCGTCTGCCAATAAGAGTTCCTTCGCAGAGGTTTCCTCGGTGGCTCAGCAACCCAATGTCCAGCTTCAAATTCGCCTGGGAATAATGGGGAAGAAACACAAGAATTATACAGGGGATGGACTCGAGGGTGGGCTTGCATCCCTCAGAGCCTCCCTCCTCCGCGTGGACGTCAACTGTTAACCGTTTCAGATCAGAGCCGAACTGCAACCAGGGAATGAGGAATTTTTGCGCCATCCTGAGATATCTGTTGTCGAGATCTTGGGAGTTCAACAGCATTAAAGAGCCATTAAGGCTAGTTAAATCGCTTGGGACAGAAGCCAGCCCAGAACACATGGCTTTCACCTGTCTGTGGCGTGGCGTCTTGTGCGCAGCGCGTGGAGGACGCATAATCTTAAATGCATATAATAACACCCGCATCCGGGTGATCTTGAGCCTTCCTCTTAGAATCGTTCCTTAGTATCTCCTGATAGGTGGACCATTATGTCTCCGAGACATTACCTTGAAGTGAACCTTCGAAATGGTCCCTCCCTCTGTCCACTCCTAGATTTGCCATGAAATCAGCAAGTTTATTCCCTTCACGCCTGATGTGCTTAAAGGTTATTGCTTTGTTGTCCCTTAGCCAAGATTGAAGAAGCTCCAGCCTAGTAACCATTCTCCAGCTCCTACTGACCTTCTGAGCCTCTGTTCCTTGTTGTATCTTAGTAGCCATGTTGATAATGATTTGTGAATCCCCTTCCACAATTAGAGGAGTGAGTCCTTCCCGCTGAGCAATGTTAAGTCCTCTCCAGAGTCCTTCTAGTTCAGCCACATTGTTTGTGTTCCATCCAATGGAGCCAAAGAAAACTTTGAGCACTTGACTTTGATGATTTCTGACTACTCCTCCATATCTTGTGGGTCCAGGATTTCCTTTAGAAGCCCCATCAAAATTGAGCATGTACGTATTGATGGGCGGAGGGGACCAGATTGAAGGGATATCCTGTTGTCTACTAGAGTTGCTCGAAAGAGAGTTGGAAAATTGTAGATGGATTTGCCAATTATTCCATATTGCTTGCTCCTTGTCGCTGGACGGGAAATCCTCCTGGGACCAACATTTAATGGATAGTGTTTCCTGTACATTCTTGTTTATTATCTTCCATACTTGTTGCTCATCCATTGCTTGGTTTTTGAAGATTCTACGATTTCGCTCTTTCCATAGGTTCCACATTACTATTCCCGGGAGTATTTGCCAGAGCGAGTTGAGGATGTTACTTTGATAAGGTTTCTGGGGCCATTTGCATAGAGTATTGTTTAAATCTCCTATCTCGCGGCCTTCCTTTTGGCATCGAAATGTGACTTTCTCCCATATTTTCCTACTAAATGGACATAGTTGCATAAGATGCACAGCCGATTCCTCCTCCATTTTACAGTTGAGACATATTGAGGGTCCTTCGAATTTTCTTTTTCTGAGATTATCCCAGGTGAGAACCCTATTGTGAGATAGGAGCCAAAGGAATGTGGAGATTTTTGGCCAGATCGGGGAGCTCCATATTTTCTCCCATAACTTGTCCTTGGTCAACTGATCTTTGAGAATAATAAGGTATTCTTCTTTGGTGGTATATGTACCTTTCTCTTCATATCCCCACCTCAGTTTATCCTGATCTGTCTCTTTGAGAATCTTTCTTTTTTGGAGCTCTTCAGCCAGAGACCGTTGAACCTCCTCCGGGCTATCTGGAATAATTTCTTGTACCACTCGCCAGGTTCGGTGATCAGACTCAGGATTGACCTTCCAGAATTGATTTACCGTTTCCTGCAGTTGAATATGATGCGCTGGAATATCTTGGATTGTGTGAGCGATACTTGGAAGTTGCTGCCATGAATCAGTCCAAAAACGTGCTGTGCCTCTGTCCTTTACCTCCCAGAAACTATGTTTTTGGATAAGATCTCTATGCAATATCGTGGAATTCCATATGGTTGAGCCTTTGCTTATTTCTGTCATTCTTATACGCTCCTCCAGAGGTTGATTGCTGGCATATTTTGCTGTCCAGAATCTGGCCCATAGTGTTCCTGGATAAGTTAACCATTTCCACCATATTTTAGCTCCCATGATCACATTGCTGTGTTCAGGATCTCGAAGACCAATTCCTCCTGCTTTCTTCAGGAGACATGCTTTCTCCCATTTGACTAATGCCCATTTCCTGTTAAGACCGGTACTGCCCCAAAGGAAGTTTCGTTGCAACTTTTTGATGGCTTTTAAAACCCACTTTGGTGCTGCCAATATTGAGAATAAGTATAAGGTCATGGATTGCAAGATCGCCTTGATGAGCACAAGGCGGCTGGCCATGTTTAGAGAGCGGTGGGTCCAAAGCGAAAGTCTTGCTTCCAGCCTTTCCAGAAGAGAAGTCCAAGATGAGCGTTTCTGAGCAGAGTCTAGGAGGGGGGCTCCTAGGTATTTGGAGGGCAGAGAAGCTATGGAGAAGCCCAGGATTCGGGCTATGGCTCGCTGAGTAGTCGGATGAGTATTAAAAAAGAATATCTGGGATTTGACTCTATTAATACAAGCTCCGGAGGCTGCAGAGAAGTTGTTAAGTAGAGAGTTTAGAGAACGGGCTTCTTGGACTGAAGAGTGGCCGAAGATCATGTTGTCGTCTACAAATTGCTGTTGGGAAACTGTAGGAGCATCATGGAGATTAATGCCTTTGAGAGCACGGGATTGGACTGCAGTGTTGAGGCTTCTTCCCAAGCCTTCCGCCATTATGATAAACAAGAACGGAGACAGAGGATCACCTTGTCTCAGTCCCCTTGAGGGATGGAAAGTTGAGGAGGTAATCCCATTGATCAAGATAGAAAAGAAGGAAGAAGAGACAAGATTCATGATCCATCTAATCCATGCATTGGCAAAACCGAACGCACTTAAAATTTTTTGCATGTAATCCCAGCTTATACTATCAAAAGCTTTTGAAAGATCAATTTTTAGAAGCATACCTGGTTTTTTTGAATGCTTTAGTGAATGAATTATTTCATGAGAGAGAATTATTCCGTCAGTGATTTGCCTTCCTTCGACGTATCCGGATTGCTCTGGTGAGATGATGCCTGGGAGAAGCGGTTTTAGTCTTAGCGCCACTACCTTTGAGACAATCTTATAAATGATATTGCACAGGGTGATAGGCCTGAATTTATCAGGGGAGTTGGAGTCCTCCGCTTTAGGAATTAAAGCTATAAAAGTTGCATTTAGTCCTGGATACATCCAGCGCAGGCTGCGTGATTCTTCCACGACTTGCCACACTTCCCATTTAATTAATTCCCAAAAGTAATGGAAAAAGTTTGACGAGAATCCATCGGGACCCGGAGCTTTGCTGGCCTTTAATGATTTTGCAGCTATTTCAACCTCCTGGAGACTAATGGGTTTGAGAAGCAGGGAGTTCTGCTCCTCAGTTATCAGCCGCGGAATGTGCCCTGTAATGTTGTCTATGGCCTCCTCTCTGTTGATGTTTGGCTCCTGACTCATTGCTTTAAAATATTGAAGGAATTCCTTTTCTATTTCTTCCTGGGTCTCCAATTTGTCTCCCTGGGCGTTGGTTACCTGTGAGATTTGGTTGTGCATTCTTCTTTGCACTGTGGTTCTGTGGAAGAACTTGGTGTTCTTCTCCCCCTCCTTCAGCCATCGGATTCGGGATTTCTGTCTCCATAGCATTTCCTCTTGTCTTTCTCGTTCCAGAAGTTTTCCTTCCATTTCTTGTTCCTTTAGCGCTAGCTTCTCTGATCGCCCTTCTAGGATTAATCTCTGTTGAATATTTTTGAGATCTTGGAGGATCTTATCCTTTTCCTTAAAAATGTTGCCAAAGGTATTTTTATTCCATCGCTTGATTTCTCCCTTGAGAAACTTTAATTTTTTTTGGAATCTTGCCATTTTGGAGTGCTCAATTGGATTGCTGTTTTGCCATGTAGTGGTTATGAAGTCCTTGAATTCTGGGTGTGAAAGCCAGAAAGCTTCAAATCTAAAAGGTTTTTTGATATTGTTGCCTGGCCTATTCCAGAGCATCTCTATGGGCCAATGGTCCGAACCTGAAAATGGAATGATGTGGGCTGTGAATTCTCCTCCGACATTAACAGCGTTATCTGAGATCAAGAACCTATCCAGACGGGAGGCAATCTGCATGGGAGCTACCCATTTGTTCGTCCATGCGTAAAGGCCATTAGCTGTAGGTAGATCTATGAGCCAGTTACTTTGTATAAAATCCTTTAGAAGCGTGCCATCCTTGTTGGTTCTGCAGCGGCCTCCGAGCTTTTCCTCTGATGAAGCTATCATATTAAAGTCTCCTCCTGTCACCCAAAGCGGATGCATCCTATCTATATTTAGCTGCTCTATTGATTTTAGAATTGCTTCCTTCTGTTGCGTTTCTTGTGGGAAATAAACATTCGTGAGGTGGCCATAAATGTTAGTACCCAGAAGATGAAAAACATCTTGAATGAAGTTTTTGTTAGCATGAATGTTATTTAACTGTATCTTTCTTGCATCCCATAAGATAGCGAGTCCACCTGAAGCCCCTTGCGCGTCTACTGCTATCACTTGACCTCCAGGCCATGCTTTAGCAGCCGCTTTTTCCAAAAAATTCAACGTACATTTAGTTTCTTGTAGAAATAGAATTGATGGTTTTTCTTCCATGATGAAATTTTTTAAGAGTTTCCCTTTCTTGGGGCTATTGAGCCCTCTTATGTTCCAAGATATTAGCTTCATTGAGAGGGTTTGAAGTTGGTGTTGAAATACTTGGTGAGTTTGGCATATTTGCCAGACTCAACCAGGACTTCGCCAAGCTTGATTGTTCTTTCCAATGTTGTTTTCCTTCCTCTTTTCTTGCTGTCTTTGGATGCAAATTTGCCATCCCACTTACTACCTGTTTGTACTCCTAGGGAGTATTTCTTTTGGGCCTTGTTTAATATTTCCACTAAGTTGTCGACTTGGGTTTCATGGATCTTGTCAAAGTTGCCTGATTTGCAGGCTTGTTCCAGACCCAGCAAGTCGAATTCCCCAATATCTATAGGTTCACTGTCGTCTTCCATGAAATGTATGTCGTGCGGATTTTCTTCTGCCTCCTTCCCTTTATTCTTGCTCTGTGAAGGATTATCAATGTCCATTGCAGGATTGCTCCAGGATTCTGAAACCGGCTGAGTTTTTTCATTTTGCTGGGTTGAGATTGGTTTCTCCTGCGTAGATGCTTTAGGAGCTGGCTGTTCCTTGCTGGGTTCCTCCTGTGTTGTCGTTTTTGCTAGCACCTCAAAGCTATTGCTGGTAGAGGGTATGGAGTTCTCTGCAGGTGTTGGCTTCGGCGGTGCATTCGTTTTCTTTCCTCCACGCCTTCTGTTTGTCACTTTTGTGAAGCCCTCTTGCTGTTGTGATTCTTGATTCATTGGGGTTTCCTCTTTCTTGTTCAGGGGACAATCTCAGAAGAGATGCCCAATAACATGACATTTCCTGCAGCGAAAAGGCACCTGCTCATAGTCAATCGCTTGGATCCAATCATGATCCTCATGGAAGAGTCTTACCGTGTCTGGCAAAGGCTGCTTTAGATCCATGTAGACACATATCCGGGCATATGAGGCATATGTCGTGTATCTCACCGTTTTGGTTTCTTCTGCCACTTTGACAAAATCTCCTATCACCGATCCAATGGATTTTAAAGAGTCTTCACCCCAATATTCCCATGGCAGTGAATATAGTCTGATCCATACTGGAGCGTAGCTAAGGTCTTCCTTGTCAGGATTGAAGCGGGCGACCCATTCTCTGAGGTAGAGCCCAGCAGAGTTGAAGAAATATGGCCCCCCATCGAAAACTCTGTTTCTGTCTTCCAGGCAGTTGAAAATGGCTGTAAAACATCCTTTTGGACCTAAGAGAAGGGTTATTTCACCCTTTGGCTTCCATTTGTGATTGATCCATCCTCTTAGAGCTTTTTCATTGGGCCAGAAGCCCATAAATTTGCCAATAAGGGCGTGGTCTTTCATATATTGAATTCTTCCATTTATTCTATCACTGGGCAGTTCAACTTCTGGCCTATGAATAGCAACCAGTTTACAAGTGGAAGAGCTAACCTTTGGTTGATCATTTGAAGCTGGTGGATCCGCCGTGTTCTGCTGTTCCCCTGTGGGTTGGACTTGATTCGTTGAAACGGTGCTTGGATTACCCTCTGGTCCTTGCTGGCCTCCGATAAAGGGCAGAAACGCTGCCCCATCCCCCTGCAGGGGTGCCATTAGGACCGCCTGATCTGCCTGCAACCTGGAATGCCCGCTGCCCTTGTCAGATCTGAGTGCTCAGTGCAGGAACCCTGCCGCCGCAGGTTGCCCGGACTGTCAAAACCCTAACTGCAGCAAAACGCCATCGCTCCTTCCCCCGTTCGTTAGCCAATTATTAATAATAATAATATGGTTATTTAATTGATTTTTTATATTTTTGGAAAATTATTCTATTATTTAATAATTATTTTTGTCAACTATATTATTAATTGATAAATATATTGGCATTAAAAATTGTTATTGCTAATATTATTTTCATATTTCCAAGTATCATTGAAAGTATAGTCAGTTTCTTTTATGAATTAAGTATTGGTATCTAGTGAATAACTAATGAACATTGTGCAAAGCTCTACATTCCCACACATTTCATTGTGTCGGACATGGTGTTTAATGGAATCCTAATTCTAATTTATCTAGAGAAAATAGAGGGTATATGGTTGGGCATAGTTAAAGAGATGTAAAGTAGCCAGAGGGAACCATGGAAAAAAAACCAAAATAAATGTTTTCAAATGCGCACATATGATAATGTTACGCATATAATAGTCCATGTGGATATCTGTATGAATTCCTTAGGATAAACACAGTTCCACTAAATGCAAAATTACTGAAGAATCTTTCAAGTTTCCATTGTGCTCTTATGCACACATTATTTATAATATTTTAATTTTAAATAACGTATACTATTATGGAAACCCCATGTCATTGCACATAAGTATTGTTTATGGGATGTGCGGACGAAAGCTTTTTCTGCTCATGGAGTTGAAGTTATCTTCGTATTTAATAATACTTTTTAGTCATTTGTATTATTAATTAATAAATAGGTTGGAATTAAAGGCTTCTATGGTTAATAGTTTACTAATAGTTTACTAAGAAATTGACGTATACTATATTATTAGTGATATTTTAAGTGTAAATTATGCTTATCTTCGTATTTATGAATATCTTTTCATATTTCCATGTGTTTCAAATTAAGCATATGTGCAAAATTGTGAAAGAACTCTATTGCATAGAAAGGTCTTCATTTTTGTTTCACCCCATGTTCATTCCACACTGCTTGCTTCACACAACAATGTCTACATAGCTTTTTCCGCACACTCTGCAAAGAGGTCTGCATTGCATCCAATTTCTATCTCAGTGCATGCTTGTTTCACATTGCTTGTTTCTTACAATGATATCTACAAAACTTCTTCCATACACGCTATATGTGGAGCAAAGTGACTAGATATTTTAGTAAACTTTTAATGTATATGAAGTTATTGCTAATATTTTAATTGTAAATACTACTTATTTTTTAATTTTCAAAGATTTCAAATATTTTCTTGTTTAGTCTCTTGTGTGGTGTTATCACCTAGAACTGCAGTCACATGTACATAAATGTTGTCCAAAAAATTTCATTGTCAAAAATAGGTGTCAAATGGTTGTTGTCCTATGTTTGTTACTTAGGGATCATGTTTTAGAAAGTTATTGATGTAAATCATTTT
>APFE031169570.1:0-123858 GCA_000404065.3 Pinus taeda
AAAAAAAAAAAAAAGAAAAAAAAAAAGAAAAAAAAAGGAAAAAAAAAGAAAGAAAAAAAGAAAAAAATATGTGTATAAGCCTGAAAACTAATCTCAGATTGGCGGTCTTATACAAAAAATATGGGGTGAAAATCAGGGAAACCTGACACTCCATATTTTCCAAAAAAAAAAACCTCTCTCTTTCCATCATCATTCCATCTTCATTCCATTCCGCTCCACTCCATATTTTTCATTCCATTTCACCTCATTCCATTTCATCTTTCATTCATTCCATTTCCACCAATAAAGTCCCTCTCAGGACTATTCCATTCAGATGAGTTGTTCTAATCATCTTTGTGCAGGCAGAAGAGTGTTGTTGCAGATTCCACAGCTCATACCAAGTTTCCGCAGCCAATACAATCTGTCTCTGCAATCAAAGCAATTCTGTTTCAAAAAGAAAATTTTTTACAGTTAGAGGTATCATCATCAAAGAGCAGCAAGGATACATAGCACCTACAAGGCCAGAAAGCAATCAAAAGTTAGCCACCATAATCAACAAAGGGATCAAATGCTAACATATGAAGGTATGTTCCAAATTTTTAATCAATAGTTTAATGTCATTTATGCATGGTTTTCAAATCGTGGTAGGAGTCACTTAATGTAATGATTGACAAGATTATCCCACTCCTCGTCCATGATCACGCCTAATCCACCTCATCACCCTCCTAACGGTCTCCTAATTTCTATTGATTTGAACTTGATACGAGCTGCTCTTCCATTAATTACTCGTACCTCAGTGACGTATACCAGTGTACTACGGCTCTACATATGATTATTTCCACAGCCAAGTGTATGAAGCCACCCGATGCTTGCAGATTTGACCGTTGCACCCGCATGCATAAACTCATTGTCGTATTGTTCTCTACCCTCATACCACCGTTTCCATTCCCGCTTTCATACACCACTCTCGTTTTCACTGTAAAATCCCTCTTTGTTTTTCCTCACCTCACTGTTCAAAACCCCGATCACAAGTTCTGCACCACACTGTTTATTACATTACGGTTACTCTGTTACAACTGTAATTCCCCTGTTTTCCCGTAAGCATTCTCCTCCAGCGTCCATATTTCACTATCAGAGCTTCAAGTAAAATTGAGAGCCGGAAATGGGGAAATTGTTAAGAGCAGAACCAGAGGGTTCGAAATTTTTAGAGGGTTACCCATAGATAAAGGAAGCACTACAGACAGCCGAATGGTTGAAGTTCATTCAGAAATTTAACGGGTACAATAAAGAGGTGACAAAGGCATTTTCCTGGTCATTTGATGGGAAAACCATGGAGGTAGGAGACCTGCAATTCACCATAACGGAGAGCACCTTGGCCACAACAACCGATTTGCCTCAAAAAGGACAACGCTGGTTCAAAAACAAAACAATTGAAGATCAAGAGTGGAGAAATATGCTCAAGAATCCAGGTATGGATACCTCCATTTTCACTAAGGGAATCCCTGTACGTGTCATTAAAGAAGAATGGACTTCATTACTGTTGCTTGTTCAAAAATTCTTAACATGTGAAGGTCGTTTCGGTGTCATGTATGTATACCATGCAAGAATCATGATGCACTTTATGGATGACCGTGCTATCAACCTACCTTATTTCTTGTTAGCTAGTCTAAAGAAGATGAGTGCCACTATTCAGAAACACGTGGGAAACATTGAACCCCACTTGCATCACCATGGACTCATTAAAATTTTAATTGAGGAGCAGTTGAAAACTAAAAATGATACATGGGAGAATTTTCTAGTTAGAAACCATTTTCAAGAGGTAGCTGAAGCCTCTAGCAGCTCTCCTAGGATACCAAAGAAAAATAGGAGAAGAGAGAAAGAAATTACTGCCCAAAAAACTGCTGTAGAAATTGAAGAAACTGCCCAAGAAACTGTTGAAGAAACTGCTAAAGAAACTGCCCAAGAAATTGCCCAAGAAGAAAGGAAAAAGGGAGATAGAACTAAAAGACAAAAGGGGGATAAAGGGAAAGCCATGGTGCAAGAGTCATTTCCTTCACCTGAGCCCTCAATTGAAGAAGAATCCCAAACACTAGTTGACAGATTAGCACAACTTCAAGCCACTGCCTTCTTAAAGAGAAAACAGAAAGAGAAACATAGTTCCCAGCAAAATAGCACTAATGTACAAGTGAGAAGAAGCAGTAGGCTGAAGGGAAAAATGAGTGTGACCAAAGGAAAACAGTCCCATTTCATTGATTTGGGCACACCTGAAAAGACTCCAATGTAGCTAGATGTTGAGCTAAGTCCTCCATGAGAGGAAAGTCCCTTCCAGCAAGAAAGAGAAAGCAGTTTTCAAGAATTTGAATTTAGACCAAGACAAACACCTGACATAGACCCTGACCAGCAGAAGGCATATGATTATTTGGAGACTTTAGAGCAATCTGCTGCCAGTCCAAGCACTATAGTACCTCATGATGAACAGGTCAAATCTTTAAGACAAGAGGTATTTGAGCTGGAAGTATTGAATCGGCACATTAACCAGGAGAATGAAGCATTGAAAGAACAAAGCAAGCTGGACAAAATTGTCCACGACAACAAAATGCTTCACTTGGGTCTTTGGCAGAAAAAGAATAGGAAATTGAAGAAGAAATGCAAGAAATTGAACAGGGCCTTGATTAACTTGAATTTTAGGTGTTTGGTTAGAAAACCAAGAACAAATTTGGCAGTAAGAAGAAAAAGGAGAAGGTTGGATGTCTTGGCAGAGGAATCTGAGCATATGAACTGAAAAATCATGACAAAGTTTTGGTTGCATGAGGACATGCAACACCTTCACAGTGGGGGTAGTTGAGCTTCAAACCTGCACTCATTTACCCATCCTCCCAACAGCCTTTTCCTACTCATTTCCTTCTTTTGTCATCATTTCCTTCATCAACTTGTTCAATTCATTGCATTATAGGAATTTCTAACATGATTTGCTAATTGTGCTAATGATTGACTGTTGGTTTAGATTTTTGGTTCAAGTGCTGCAATTCCACAGCTGATACAGGATTTCCGCAGCCGATCTCTGATTCCGCAGCCAATCCCAGATTCCGCAGCCATTTTCTTGTTTTCTATGATCCAGATGTCCTCCAGAGAAAAGAGCCACATGGGCAAGTTTTTATGACTATGTACATGGTGCGTGTGCTGTCAGCTTAGCCAAACTGGCCGTCTACACCCCTGGTCAACGTGGAGGTAGCTCTTGTCAAACGGTAAGGTTGCAAACGGTGGCACGGCTCTGCGTGTTCAGTTGGAGCACGTAAGTCACAGCCGGCCTCTTCTTTAGCCACGAAGACTGCAGGGGACAAGAATCCAACAGCGGATTTATTAAACCATGATGACCGTTCCCTAAATCCGCGCACAATGCTGTTGAACGTGTCTTTTGCCGAGATGTTAGTTAGCTTAGTTTACGCACAGAATTGTTGATGTTATTGCTATAAATAAAGCATTTATACACGCTAAGTAGTTATCTTTTGGAAGTTAATATTTTGCTGTTGTAAACTTTGTTTTAAAGACTCGTTTTTATAGCGTTTATGCTCTCCACTGTGTTTTATTATGTGTTGATTTAATTCCAAGAAGACAGTTCTGTTTCTACCTGTGTAGCTGATCTTTTAATTGGTTGAAGTGGATGGAGGGCCCCTGTCTGCTACAACCATTGTACAGTAGCTTTTAAATTTACTTTCCTGCATTCCTTTTTATTTAATTCACCATGTATATTAATGTACAGTTTTGAATTATGCCGCTTTATGTTTCTTTACTTTTCATGACTGATCAGTGTGTGTTTTTACAGCTTTGTTAGGAGCCCGGGATAGTGTGCTTTTCCTTCTTTTTAACACTAGTGGCATCTGAAGTTGTCTTATCTAAACTGCTGACTTTTGCTTTGATTTTCATTAGTTTCCTTGCTTAGTTAGTTTCCTTGCTTAGTTTACTTTATCAAGTTTTGTCAAGTTGCTAATCTCTTGATGGTTCTTTTTATCATAATTCACTAACTTTTATGGGACCAAAACATCATTTAATTGCAGCTTGGTTTATTTAGTTTTAGACTCATATTGCTAATTCACTCCTAACTCTTTTTCACATGATCAATTTAGCTAAAGGCAGAATGTTAAGGGAGAATTAAGTAGTGTGATTTGTCACTTAATTTTTGCATTGTTTTAGATTCAATAGAGGAGTTAGAGTAGTGTTCTTGCTTTCAGCTGAGTTAATGTAGATGTCATTTTCATTCTTATCAGCAGTAAAGGTATTGGACTAGTGCCATTGGTCTTTTTGTTTGATGCTTTATTTTCATTCGAAGCTTTAATTCCATTTCAAGTTATTGTTCAAGTTTTCTCTTTAAAATTCAAAAAGCATTTAGAAATCGCCACATACACACACATTCACTCACTTTTTTATAACCTCATCACATCACATTAGGAAGATAAGTTAGACATAAACTAAAAACAACAAAAAGAACTAGAAAAGGCTGCTTAAGTATATATTGTACACTTCACTTCATCAGCTTACGAGCCCCGGGTTGACAATTTATGATAGCAATTTAGACAACACTAAATTGACCAAAAAGTCCACATAAATCAGTATGAACAAGTTCAAGAGGCTTACTAGCTGATCCTTCCTTTTCAAGGAAGTGCAATCTGGTTTTCTTACCAAATTGACATGATTTGCATATTGTATTTTTTGGAGTGATGATATCAGGAAGATCACGAACAACCTGGAATTTGCATGCTTTTCTTATTTGAGAGAAACTTAGATGCCCCAATCTTCTGTGCCATAGCTAGTGTTCATCATTTTTGCTTAGATAACACTGTTGTTGTCCTCCCATGAGTATGTATAAGTTGTTTGGAGTTCTTATACCTTTGATCACAGTTTCTCTTGTATCAATCTCACAAACAACACATCCATTTGATCGAAATACTACTTCATTTCCTTGATCACACATTTGACTAACACTCAATAGGTTATGCTTGAGACCATCAACATACATAACATTCCCAGCTTTAACTTTTTCTTTTAAGAGAACAGAGCCTTTACCTTTTATGATAGCAGGAGTGTCATTTCGAAATGAGACCTTCTTTTCTTTTTCTAAGGCATTATATGAATGAATTTTTTATTTGTCACATGTCATGTGTTTTGAGCATCCATTGTCGATGTACCACTGATTTTCTTGTCCTTCTGCATACGAGGCTATACCACATATTTCTGTTTGTGGTTCTCCCTTACTCTGTATTTTGGGATTTAATGGAGTTTTCTCCTTTTGAGATGTTTACCGAAATTTACTCCCACATTCAAATTTCTCATGACCGAAGTTGTTGCAAATAGAGAATTCTATTTATTTTTCAAGAAGAGAAAAGTTATTGCAGGTCCGTTTCATGATCCTTGTCACATTCCTTTGATTTCGTGCTTCTCTAGTCATGATGGTCTTGTAAGCAACACATTGAGTAGCTTTGTGTCCAAAGTTATGACATGAACAACATTGGCCATTAAAGAAGTTCTTGTGATTATCGAATCTACAGACCTGGTGATTGTAGTTTCTATTGATATTCATTATTGACACAGATTGATTATGATTTACCTAAGGTTGGTTGTAGCTTATGTTCATCCTTGAAGTAAATTGAGCTTGATTTACTTAGTGATCCGCTTTATGCCTTTGCTGACGATTGTCAAACTGTTCACTACTCTTTGCTGCATCAAGATAGATTTTAGTGGAGGTTGAGAACTTCTGTGCTTGAGATGATTCTTCAGTATATCCAAGACCTATCTTTATCAGAGGGGATGTTACAGTTTGATAATTTCATTTAAGGTTTCTTATCCTTTAGCAAATCTAATATTGAGAGCTTTTGTTTTCTCAATATCCTTTCTTATAGCCACAATTTCACATTCTAGTTTTTCATTGTGCTTTTCTCTTTTAGGAAGTTGGAATGTCAAAGTATCTATAATCATATTCTTTTCTTCTAAACAAATTTTGAGTTTAGAGATTTATTCATAAAGATCATCTTCATCTAAAGCATCCAAGAAATCATCATATTCAAAATCCATCAGAAGTCTATAGTCATTACTATTTTCATCTTCATCACTATTTGATAAACCATCACAATCTTCATGTGTATAGTAGCTCTTATTACTTACACTTTGTTTTCTATTCCATTTTGTTGACGCCTTACCTTTATCAAGCTTATCTTTATGAGGACATTTGGAAACATAATGACCAAATCTTCCACAAGCAAAACATTTGAAAGGTAGTTTATCTCTGAATCTTCCAGAACCCCATTGAAGGTTCTTGACAAAGCTTTCTTCTTCCTATCCTTCTAAAATATGTCCTAATTCATTGAGTTCTTCTCTTCTTGAAGCTTCAAATGTGGCTTCTCTCATATCTGATGGACCTCCTTTTCTCATCTCGAAAGCAGTTAAGATTCCATGCATCTGTGTCATAGTAATAGTCTAAAGATCCTGCTTTTCTTCTATGGTAGATACTTTTGATTCAAACTTAGCAGACAAGGATCTTAAAACCTTTTCAACTAAAGTAACTTCTTTTATCTCTTCACCTGAATTCTTCATGCAATTAACAGTCTCATCTAGACGTAAGAAGTAACTAGCTACACTTTCATCATTGTGCATTTTGAGAGTTTCATATCGAATTCTGAGAGTTTGCAGTTTTGCATGTTTCACCTGAGGGTCTCCTTCATAGCTTAGAACGATTTTGTCCCATATTTCTTTGGAAGATTTGAGCTTCATAACTTTGACAAATTCTAATTGTGCTAGACTTCCCAATAATGTATTGACAGCCTTGGCATTGGTTTCATATTGCTTTTTTCCTGCTCCATCTGTAGGATTTGCTGATAGAAATGTATATCCTCCTTCCATGATTTCCTAGACATCTGTTCGAAGAGATTGAAGATAGGTTGTGGTTCTTACCTTCCAATAAATGAAGTTGCTTCCATCAAAGATTGGTGGTCTGATGGATCCCTGTCTTTCTTGATTACTCATGATAATGGATCTTCCTTCAAGTGATCAAGCTTCTTCTGAAGGACCTGCTCTAATTCTAGTTGTTGGAAATAATACTGAGAGGGGGGTGAATTAGTATTAGCAAGTAAATAATTTTTCATTTCCATAATCAGATTCGTATACGCTACTTTAGTTAATGGAACTCGCGTATATACACAACTGTGTTTAAGGCAACTAGCGTATATCCTGCAAACTTATGATTCAGTTAATTCATCATATGTTTATCTTTAGTCAGTGCATCAGGACCATATAAATTGTAACCAGGTGCAGTAAAAATAGAACAGACAATCACACACATGAACACAAGATATAGGGTGGAAACCTAATGTGGGTGAAAACCACATGCTCCAATCATCTCTATCTTCTTTTTAATAAGAATTTTTTTTTTACAATTTTTGTACTAGTGCAGTCTTATACCAGTATGTAGGCTACTACCTACAGAAGGTTACAACCTTCTCTCGTTCTCCAGCTTCTCATAGAAAGGAGCTACAGCCCTCTAACTCTTGTACTAGCTAATATGTTTCCTAGTATGTAGGTGTCGACCTACAGAATGCTATAACCTTCTCTTTTCTTGCAGGGACCAAATTTCATAAATTTTCAGACTGGATCCATCAATAACATCATTCAATCATTAAATATATCTGCATCAACCAATCTCCTTTGTACCAACCACAACTGAATCAATCAATCACTGTGACAACCCTTCAATCTGATCTCTCAGAATGTTGTAACCAGAATACAGTAAATAGAACCCAAGCCAAAACCCAGAACACTACAACAACAAACAGAAGCAGCTAAAACATATTATATAAGGTATACGCTACTTCCATGTGTTGAATCTGCGTGCATATGCTCTTTTCTCAAGGCAAACTTGCGTACATATCTGCAAATCAAATTTAAGATGTATACGTTGTTTTGATATGTAGAACTAGTGTGTATACGTATCTTTTCTAAAGTGAACCTGCGTACAAATTTGTAAATGATGATTTAAACATTACAACAATTCCAGACTTTAGTTATACCCAGATCATCATATTTACAGACTATAACATGTGCCAGTTATTCAGGTAAATGATCAAACCACATAAAGATACTTCACTTCAAGCCTTAAAATCTTAACTCATCATTAGATCTTATCCTTCATCAAGTGCTAAGGTTCATCCTTGGTTCAGATCCAACTATGCACCATAACCCAATAACATGTATACTAGATCTTTCCCTTCATCAGATATTCAATGCTTGAGTGCACTTGCCTAATGATCTTCTCCTCCTTTTATAGTCTTAGGCCTTACTCAATACCATGGACAAAAACCACTTAGTACTAATATGTTGGACCAAATACCTCGGACCATATATCTTGGACCAATACCATGGATCAAAATACCATGGCCCAAAATACCATGGACCAAATACCTTGGACCAAAACTTAGTTTTCCAAGATATACGTGCCTTTCATTATATGAAAGTGCGTGTGTACGTATACGCTCCTTTTGGTCTGTTAACCCACGTGTATATGCTACATTGTCAAGGTGAACCTACATATACCTCTCTTTCCTCATTATGTGAAGTCTGATCTGTAACTGTGTGCTATTAACCTACTGAACTGTGATATGTCATCTCAGTGAGTTGTCATCAAGGACAACCCCTATGTCATAGTGCCAAATCTGTGTCATAATGCCAACAACTTTTACAATGATACTTTATGAAATACCCACTAAATTGTAACTTAAATAAAAGATAAAAGAGATTTTAGAATTATAAGTGACTCACTTTTTATAATGGGTGAGAACACTTTTACATAGAGTAACTTTAAAACATAAGTTACATGTGTTTTTTGAAAAAGTAACTCAAGAAAAAGAAAGACTTGAACTCAACACCTCTATCCTCATAAGGTAACCTTGGACCAAGTGCGCTAGTTTAAAAGGTTAGTAATTTTTCGAAAAGAGGAAGGGATTTTTTGCTTTTTGTTTTTGTTTTTATTCAGTCACTGGAGTTTTGGGCTGCGTGCTTACGTGAAAAAACTCTTTTTTTCCTAAAAAACAAAAACCACAAAACCCAACACAGACATACAAAAAAACAAACCTTACGGCTTGAAGTTAGGTTTAGCTGTAAACTAAATATTTTCCTCAATGTTTTTGATTTCTGGAGATCACACTAGGGTGTAATGGAAAATAGCATATGCATGAGAAAAATCCATCCTTTCTGTTTCTGATTTGCCGAGATCACACAGAGTCATAGGGCAAAGGGCATATGCAGAAATGAATGGTATAGATCCAATAATAAAAAATAAAGAGCTAAATAAACTGAAATAAACAGAGAGATGAATAGCTATAATTGCAAATAATGACTGTATACCTCCAGATCTTAAAAATTACATAGCTAGGGCTAACAGAAACATTTTCGCATGAAACAAAAGGGTTTCCTCACTAGAACATATGTTCCTAACACAATAGAGTAGTCCTATTGGCCCAAAAGCAGTAAGAAACAATAGATCTAGGAAACGACAGTCGGATGCAGTTGTACCAGTTTCAGATTTGGATCACTAACGGATGCAGCCCTAAAATAGCTCTGATACCATGTAGGAATTTATAGGGTAAGTTCCTCAGATAGAACACCAAAGGACACCACTCACAAATAGATCACCGATCAATACACTAGTATTCCTGACGTGGTTAAAACCCTCAAAGAGGGAAATAGGCCAAGGCTTGAGGCAATGCGGCCACTTCAAGAACTTTATTAATAAAATAATGAAAATTTATATACGATTCTCTCATGAATGGTTACCCTACAAATGACCCTCCATGATCTTTAAATAGAGATCATGGACCAATTGGGTGTTAAAACATGGATCAAGTGTTGATAATACCGAAGAGAGAATGAATCATTAGATCACTTCATGTCTAGAACATATCGTGACCATCGGATTGTAAGTTACAAAAGTACATAGTAAAGAAACACACTTTACCTAACTCTACACTAGACCAAGTTATACTTAGCTATTTCCTATGTGTCAGAATATCCTAACAAACAGAGCATATATATGCAAACTAAGACTTTATCAATAGTGCATATGTGCGCTGGATCAAATTGTTTCCTGCGAACATACCTGAAATGTTTTAAAATTTAAATTTTCCCATTGTTGAGCCCATGAATGTTTGATTTCTATGTTTAGTTCTACTTGTTTATCTTCTGGAGATGTCCTCTTTATTTTGATATGATGTTTTGGGTTTCCTTCTTGAAGAACTCTTTATTTGTGCAAATCAGGGTTCAAGGTTTGATATGGTCAATTTTTCATTATTTAAAAGAAGGATTAGTCATTAATGAGATAACTTGAGTTTGTCCTTTTCCTGTCAAAAGATAAGAGTAAGTAATTTGTTTTCATAATTGAAAAAAATCATTAGTATTAGGAAAAAAGTTAGGGTTTTTAGAGGAAGCACTTGTTATTTGGAGCTTTTTATTTTGGTTGAAGTGAATAATTATTATTTCTCTCTCTACAAGACAACACAATCTTTTGCTTACAGTGATTTGTAAATCATTACATCGAGTTGAAATTATGGCTTGTTTCTGTTGAAGGAAGAATTTATTTTTTTCTTTTGGGTATGAAATAAGTTGTTAAGATTAAAAGTTTTCTTTTTGAACTTAGATTTTGGGGAAATTAGGTCACATTTTCAAAAAGGGACAAGAATCGTGTATTATTCATTCCTTTATTTATATCTTGAAAATGGTCCATTCATTCTTGTATTGTTGAAAAGTAAATTAAACAACTTTTCTTACTTTAGTTACAATTCATAGAAATGAAAAGATCACAATATCATGTTTGATTGCATTAAATTTTTGGGTCAGGTCGTAACACCATCAATTTCACATCCATTTACCCGTTGAGTAAGTAACAACTTTAGAAAAAAATGATAATAAAATCAATTTATATTTTTTATTATTTTATGTTCTTTGCACCAACATTAGATCAGGTTGTAGGGCTTTGTAATAGGGAAGTGAGATAAGTTTCCAAAGATTCAAACAAACACTATAATATTGTGATAAGGAGTAAATCCATTTATTACAGTTTGGCTCTAGGAATCTCCCCTAACAAACGAGTTAATCACGAGATCATATTGGGCCCAATGGAGTGATCGACCCCACTTAATTGGTTACGATAGAGTGATTTATACATATTACAAATGGTGTCAAAAGGTGATTTGGAGTTGCTTGAAAGTAAACCTCAAATTAACCAAGTTGAGGAACTTTCAAGGGGATTTAGATTCTTTTACTCTTCCCTTGTGTGTACCTCCAATATGTGTTTATCCCCCTATCTTAAATTGTCTTAAGTGGTAACCTTAGAGACCATAATATTAGAGCTATTACCCAAGGTGATTGTGGAGGGAAGGTATTGGTTTTACTTGTAACATATGTTTGATAGACTCACTTGGACCTTTTTGGAGGGTATTCTTCACTCAATATGGCATAAGTGAAGTTACTTGCACCAGATCATGTTCATTGAGCAGGTTTTCAATGTAATTGGTTTCACCTACTTTATCTTTATTTAGTTTTCACATCAATCTTGACGATGTTGGATTTCATCACCGACTAGTTATTTCAATGTGATTTGTTTTTTGTATTTTTTGATTCCATAGAGCTATTAGCACATGTTATTTGTTTTTTTTTACTTTTTACAAGGCTTTAGGTGTGGATTGTGATTTTGAATTGTTAATATTGATAATAAATTTATTTAAGTTGAATCTAATGGAAACAAACTAGGAAGTTACTGATAAAAAAACCCATTTTAAAGAGAATCCTATTCCTTTTCCAAACTTTGAAAATGTCACTCCTCTTTATATGGCTATGTTGTTGCTTCCTAAATTCATGACAGGTTTATCGGTGTGGCTATTTTCAACATATTTAATCCCAACTGGCCAAAATGTTCCACCTCAACCAATCTTTTCACATCAACCAAGTTCACTATATCAACATCACCAACCTCATGTTGACCCTTTAGCTTCTTCATCCAACATGTCCTCCTTCCTTTCTTCTTATCCCCTTTGTATAAGACTTGATGCCAGTAACCAGGTGACTAAGAAGAAGAATGAATGGAAGAAAAATAAGAAGAAAGATAATAAAGAAGTCAACCAAACAAGCATGGTTGTATGTATTGGTAATGTTGAGGAAACTTACAACATGCATTTCAAGCCAAATTCCCTTGCAATATTTGTAAGGGTTACCGCCTTCTTATTGATTGTCCTTGTATTCTACAGGTGTTAGAAGTGTGGTATGAAATTTCCTATCAACTTAATTTTGATCCATCAACCAATGATTGTTAGGTTTCATGGAAAAATGGTAAAGTTATGTTTCCTTGTAATTTATACAAATGGATTCATCATAGTCACCTTTTCCCTCATATGGATGAAGCCTAAAAATAGTTGGAAAAACTTATTGTTTCACAGCAACAACTTCCAAGTAGTTATCACAAACTTTCTCCCAATCTACCGTCAGTTGACGAAGAGATTGATATAATTCAAGGTAAAGTTAATCCCAATCTTCCATTGGAAAGTGAAACACATATCACTCAGGTTGATGAACTATTGGTTGATCAAGTGGTCCACTTGATTCCACATTGAGTCAGTCCCATTCTCCCTTTAGAGAGTGAAATTAATATTTCTCAACTTCTTCTTGTTACCTTAGATTATTCTACACATCGGTAAATTTCACCTATTTTCATTTAACCCCCTCAAAGTAATGAGGTTACTTCCTTTTATTAGAGTAGACTGATAAGGCCTTGTCTTCCTTCTTCCACCCCTTTTCAAATCATTGTAAAAGTGTATGGTAAGAATGTGCATCGCACAAATGTCGACAAAGGTTATTTTGAAGTATTTTATCCTCAACCTCTTAGCAATATTTGGGTTCAACTCAGCTTGTTCCTGTTACACAAAATCTATTATATTTTAACATAACCTTTAGTGAGCCATTAGGGATCCTTCCTCGGTTACCTATTACTCTGGAAGGAAAAAAATTCTATATTGATTTAATGGTAGTCCAAGGCCCCTTAGAATTTAATTTTTTCCTTGGGCGACACTCTGTGTATGCCATGAAAGGAGTTGTCTCCACACTCTCTCGAGTGATGTCCTTCCCTCACAATTGAAAGATTATGACTATTGACCAAATTTTGTTAGTTGATCTTGAGTCGACTACTTGTCATCCGACATCCCTGAATGTTCCTTATATGCAAGTGATACCTACCCTGCCACAGGTTAAATATGTGGCAACCTATCCCATGTTTTCAATTACTGATGCAATTGAGCCTCTCACTATTTGCTCGAACTATTTTGCTTTAGATCGAGTAACTGAAATGGTATATCCTATAGGGGAATTTGGAATTAATTTTCTTACCCCTTTTTATTTTGTTCACATGTTCTCCTTCCAGAGAACTATTATTCCTTCTGATGAAGACATCTTGGAAGTCATGATTAAGGTATGTCCCTTGAAATGTGTTTCTTCCATTTGGAATCCATGATCAAGTGCCTCCGAGGGTGGTTCTTTTATTGTGTCAACCTCGTTATAAAATTAGACAAGTGCCTGTGAGGATGGTTCTTTTACTGTGTCGACCTAGTTAAAAAATGAATCAAGTGCTTGTGAGGATGGTTCTTTTACTGTGTCAACCTCATTAGAAAAATGAAATAATTTCTTATGAGGATGGTTATTTATTATGTCAACCTCACTAAAAAATAAACAATTTCTTGTGAGGATGGTTCTTTACTATGTTAACCTCACTAAAAAATGAAACAAAGTCTGAGCATAGTTATTTTCATTTCATGCTCGCATAAAAATGAAACCCATTTATGAAATTCATGAGCATAATTTTGTCTCAATCTCATTAAAAAATTAAACAAATCCCCCTTTAGATCGTCTTCCATTTTATTTTATCAATGAACCTTCATTTTATCGAGCTATTGGTAACTTGTCATTTACTTAACAAGATCAAAAAATGGTCAGGGGGCATGCACCTCTCCATGGGTACATTGTAAATTATTGTATCATGTTTTGTGTGTGATAATTTTTTTCATCTTTTTACAATTTTCTACTACTTCTCGTGCTTATCTTATGTTACACTTTATTTTCATATTTCGACACTCCCTCAAAATTACATTGGATTTGTTGATGGTGCTAGTTGTAGTACTTGAAATTTGTCTTTTGCCTCTTGGGATAATTATTGACCAACTGATGAGTTATTTAGTATTCATGGAATATACTAGTTGAACATTCAATAACATCACAAAATATAGTGCGGTTATTGAGCTATTGTTTGACACCTTTTCATTTGCTATTTGTTTATTGGTCATAAGGTTAGATTCCCAACTCATTATTAGTATTACATTTAAATGGTGTCTACTTAGTAAGAAGTCCCACAATGTTAAGGATGTTTTTGTGGGTTCATCTCTTAGAATCATAATTTTATTACATAGAATATCAACACATTCCAAGACATTTAAACACATTAACTGATTGGCTAATTATGTGTTAAATTAAAATTTGTAACATCTATAACAAAAAAACAGCATCCATCCACATATTGTACAGGATATAATGAGATAATAGTAGTAGTTTTCATTAATCAAAATGTTTGTAAAAAGTGTGGATTTAAAAAAAACATCCAAGACATATTAGGCCCTGTGGCATTTATTATCCAAACATGTCGATATATCAAAAAAATAAATCTAGTCCTATGACTAGAATCTACGCATGCTGATCATGGTAGTTGATGTTGGTGTGCGCTACTTGTCATAGCAAGTGATTGATTAGTCCAGGAAATCCCATGATATGCCCTTGGTAATGGAGAGGCAAATCATGAATCCCAACATCTGGGATATCGAGAGTCAACCTCTCCAGGTTGTGCTCAAGTTAATTTAAAGACTCTGTTGCATCAGGGTTTTGTACCATAGGAGTTGTTCGTTACTCACCATGTCTCTCAAATTGACATAATCATACTATTCTAACTGGTCCCACATCTATGTGATTATTTTAGATATTTAGTTTTGGATATAAAAAAATGTGAATTTTTTACCTATGTCACGGCACTGCATTCTGGTAGGAAGTGGGATATCTAGATCACTAGTGTAATCCATGGTTGCATACAAGAAGTCCTCGATCATGATGATCTATCCTTCTAGCCACCAAAAGCATTCAGGAGTGTATCCCACGGTTGGGTCATCACCACCTCCATGGCATGCCAACAACGAAAACCACTTTAGCATACAAGGATATCAAGGTCCTCCTGCATCTATAGATGTTTGTGGGGAAAGAAGAGGAATCCTCTCTAGAGAAAATGAGACCACAACAGAACCATAGCCAAAGTTTTTTATTTTTCCAGTCTTTACTCTAGTCAATTTCCCTTTGATATTGGAAACAACCCCTTCACACATGTTGAAAATGGTAGGCTGCAAACACTTCACAAAAATATGAATTTGAGCCTTAGTGAGAAAATGAAGCACTACTCTTACACACAATCATGCAAAAGTGAAAGAAATTGTCCTCAACGGAAGCCTCTCGATAGTTTTGATGTCAATATTTGAGATGGGACCCTCGAAAACAATGTTGTTTTAGGTAATTTTTTGTTGTTTCTACACCTTGTATATGCCAACATAAATAAATATCAACCCCAAAATGTGGAAGCCAAGTTAGGAAATAAATTTCATCTGCATCTATGGAAAGTCCATGGTCTCCAATTTGGAAACACTCTTCCTAAACATTCCATGTTATTACCATCCATGTCAGCGAATCTAGCTTAGCCTTCTTGTCTGGGATCATGAAAAAATTGTATAGACCACAATCGCTCAAGGTCTATAGTGTTTGTGGGTTATCCAAAGCTATTACATATTTATCTTCATGTTCTCTCTCCCTCCATTCCACTTTTTTAGATCAAAATCTTGAAAATAACCATAGAGGATGATTAGAAAACAATGTGATAAATTTTGCAAAAATAATTTGGCCATTTTATCTATTTTTTTAGAACCCTTGGAACTGTTCACAGATATTTTTTATTAATCAAGTGAATATGTGTAGTTCTTATATAAAAAAACCACACAAATCATGATTTTAAGAAGTGTAAAAAGAGTCGTTGCGTGCGGTCCCCATGAGGAGGAACTATGCACACCGAGGGCAATTTTTAAATCATTAAAACCCCCTAAAAGCGCTAAACTTAGTGAAAAGAAAAATTTAAGCAATGAAAACAGATATAATGGATATATCTCTTACTCTGAGAAAGTGGTTTATGATTTGGTCCACCGATTTGGTAGGAATCCACCTCTAAAGTTTTTGGTAAAAATGTACTCTCAGTGGCTCTCAAATCGTAAAAACACAAATGGAAAATGTTATTTTGTTTTACTTTATGGATTTTTAAAAGCGTTTCAGTCCAATTAAAATATTATTTTTTGCCTTTAGCATTATAAAAATTCAAAATTTTAATGTTTTTTGAGTTTAAATTTGCAGAACACATGTTTGCTATGAAAATGAATCATTTTGGTGATGAGTAGTTTTTTATCAGTTTTTTGGACTCATTAAAACTTATGAAAAATAAAAATAATGGCTTCTCTTTAAGCCCTTTTCAGACTCCCTAAACATGAAAAGGTCGTCGAGTATTTGACTATTCGAACTCATAAAAATAAATGAACAATCATCTATTCAGTATACGTTTAACCCTTTCACGGATTGAACTAGACTATTTACGAAAAAGGTATGCACTAACTAATCATGGTTAATAGAGGTCTCTACTATATTATTTTACCCTTTTCTGGGCTTGAGACACTAAATTTATGAAAAAGCACATTTCGGAGTTTACTTATATTTTTCTCTTGTCTCCCTAAAAATGAAACACATTGAGCTTTACTTTCTCTGGGATCGTTAAAAAATTACATTGAAATAATTGAACTAGTTTTCTTTTTGTGTCTTTTCAAACTCTTTAAATACGAAAAGGACATCGATTTAACCCTTCACTAGAATCGTTAAACATAAACAATGTAGAACTTCTCAATCATGGAAATACTGAACCACTCCTTCCTAGGGTTCATTAAAAATACTTCGCAGGAATTGTCTGAAGGATGAGCTTAAAGGACAATCATATGTTATCCTCCTCAAGCATGCACACAAATAAAGAGGTCCTTTCGAGTAATGGTGGGGGGAAATTGGGAAAGAATGTTTGTTTTTGCAGTAAAGAAGGCAGTATGTCGCTCTTGAACATGAAACTTTGTCACCTTTGTATCCGGGTTGGGAAATCCATTTGTCTCATAGCCCATCATACCTCATTGAAAGTATTCAATTGGCTTTGGGTATTATTTTTGAGTCAAACATTACCAATTCAAAATGTCACATCGCCATTATATTCAAGAGAATTCATACCTTAGTCAAACCTACCTTGCAATTTGTAGCCTTTAATTACATCAGCCATCCATGAGCTAGTCCTCGATAACTCTGAGTTTGTTCTTCAAAACTTGACATAAGTTTCATGTCGTAGGCACTCCTCTGATGGGTTACTTCCTATTGAATCTAGATCACTATCTACGTATTTGATCTAGGAACCTTCTTCAATACCTTGGAGCCTGCATGCCTTAATGGTAGGTTTCTCACCTTTGAGGACGGGTTCTCATTGTTGACCTTCGATCGAATGATTCTATAAGTGTTCAACTTTAGGACATAATTTCACACTTCATAGATTGTACTAGAAGTACCTAGACATTAGGGGAGTTTTGAGGTCTAAAATGGGCCTCCTAAGAAAATTATAAAATAATAGTGGAGATAATAAAATAAAATTAGATTACATAATCAAATTTTAGAGGGGAAAAACAAAAAACTAATTTCTCAACTCATATTTTCAACTTATCTCCATATGAGTTTAGTCAAATTTCGAGTGAAAATACTCATTGGATACAAAATTTGATTCCTCATCAAAGGAGTACCCATGTTATGTACTTTCGATGGACCTTGCTACATGAAAAATGATAAATACATGAAAAATGTGATTACAATGACATTGTTTCATGTATTTCTCATTTTTCGTGTAGCGGGGTCCATTGAAGGTATGCAACATGGGTACTCCTTGGATGAGAAATTAATTTTTTCATCCAATGAGTATTCCCGATTGAAATTTGAGTAAAACCTAAGGGAGATAATTTGAAAATACGAGTTGAAAAGTAGTTTTATTGTTTTATTATTTTTGAATCTTTTTACCTTTTTACTCCAAAAATGGTGAATCATCCCCCATGGTTGACATCATCATCTTGAATCCTATTGGTTCTTATAAAGTTTATTTTGGTTGTACATTTTTCTGAGGAGGCCCATTTTAGACATCAAAATTCCCCTAATGGAACCATTTTCATTATTGGTGGTTTCTGTTGCACTTGTTAGTGATTACATCATTGATCATTAATTAAGTCGTTTCTACCATGTTTGACTACAAGGAATTCACTCACCACAGGGGCTTCACTAGTGGAGAAATACCATACCACATAGGTTCATACTGGGGGATATATATGGACGAAAAAATGATATAATATATTAGGGGGTATATTGGGGTAAAGGGTTTTTATATTGACAGGTATAAAAAATGGAGCTCAAAGTTAATGAAAAACTATAAAGGGGTATAAAAAATGTTAATGAAAAATTATATACCTATAATATATAGTGAAAGTAGGGGTTCTTTAATTTGGGAAGGTGTATTAGGTTCATTTTGTTAGGGAGTTAAATAATGAAATTGTTAGAGTTTTTTTCCAATATGTAGTCAAATTAGGGGTATTTTTTAATATGCCACAAATGCATGTGATATTTTAGAGGTTCATCGAGTGAAGCCCACATGTTACTCACATGGTTAGATTCGTACTACGGATCGAGAGATGATGATAAAGACCTTGTATCTAGTTTCATCCATCCATGCTGCATGGAATTATTAAATATCCATGATTGTAAACATAGATCCAATGATGGTTGTGCCTATACTCTGTCTTCTATTGACATCAATATTTAGATGTATTTTCGTATTGATTCTTTCAGACAGTTATGCTCTGAGTATATGGATTCCTACCTCAGTGATGATTATATATTTTGTTGTAACATTTGATTGATTGTTTAAGTCTCTAACCATGATCTCTAATCCAAACCTTCACATGATAAAGTGGTTCAATCCTCAAACATTTTTTTTTTACTTTTAAATTTAGGGGGAAATATATTACACACCATTTTGTCACCATTAAGCAAATGGCCACCAATTTGAATGTTTTTCTATCCATAAAAGTGTTCTGAAACACTCCCCTGCAAGGCTAGAAGCTACAAAAGCCCAAAGAGAAAGAACTTTCTGGATTACAAGGCCCAAAAACCCATTTTTAACTGGTTTTGTAGTTCCCTAGCTGGTTTATGTGCATACACAAAATTGAATATTAAAGTTAGTGCAAAAGTGCGATTTGTCTTGCACTATCGGCTGTGCACATGACTCAACGCAATGAAAATAAAAGAGAAAATTATAGAAGCTTTTTCCATGAATATTTCCCAACTAAAAGCGTCAAGTTAATGCTTACTCAAACCTGATCCCTCTCATCATGGAGAAAATTCCCTCTCTTTGTGGATCCCTTATCCCACAATTTCAATATCTTATCCCATAGGAAGAGGATCTCAAACCTCCTCCTCTTGGAATATAAATCAAACATAGATCAAAGGGTTGGGGAGGACCACTAAAGTTAGGCTTATGCTTTTAAAGAGAGAATCCATCTAAGTGAGCCAAATTTAAAAGATGTTTTGGAATAAACAATTCAGGGTTTTGATTAAACCCAATGTTTCAAACTTCTATGTGGGTCCATCTTCATAGGAATGCTGAGATTCTTGAGAAGATTGGTGTTGATTAGGGCAAGTAAAATGCAAGGAAATATATAATGATAGGTGAGGGGAATGTTCTGGAGTCTGCTGGTACAATTTTGATTTTAATTCTTAATATAATTTATCAGGGTTATTTAAGAGATCAATTTAATTAATTGGGAGATGATTATTTTATGTTTTTTTGATACCTGAATGATATTTCTTATAAATTGAGTATTTATTATTTCTATGTATCTTTATCATCATAATATTTATATATAATTAATTAAGATGTGGGTTGTGGTCAATCATAACTACTATGTTTGATCATAACCTTTTTCAAAACTATTTTAAAATATATTTTTTTTTTATCTAATTGTTATTAATAATGTAAAAACCATTATGAGTTGAAATAATTAATATAAGTTAATATGACTAAAAATTATAAGTTAATGTTAACATTATTAGATTTTTTGTAATGAAGGTTATTTAAGAGTTCAATAAATAACTAGGAAATAATTATTTTATGTGAATAGTATTTTTTTTAAATTGATTATTTATTAATTCCATGATTCCTTATTATTATATCATAACTACTATGTTTTATCATATGTTTTTTATCAAAACTATTTTATAATAACTTTTCTTATTTAATTTTTATTAATAATAGGCTTATGCTACTGAAATAGGGATAGAATGATTTTCGTCCAAGGAGAAGGTTGGAGATCATATGAAGAGGCTTGTGACATGAAGGAAACTATGTTGTAAGTTTGTTCTCCTTTGAATTCCATACAAAGCAATTGTTATTTCCTAATTGAGTCTATTTTGATATTATTTGTGAGATTCCTTGATCACTCACATGGTTTATAATTAGTTATTGATTCATTTACCTTTGATTTTATATGCAAGATGCTTTCATCCCTTTGAATGTTTTTGTCTATGCAGATCTCTTTTGGACCATCATGGAGAAGTTGTGGAAATCATTGGGAAAACCTCTAAGGCATTGAAGAAAAGTTGGTTGTGTAAAGAATTAAAAGGAATTCAACAATAAATTATTTAAATAGGTAAGTGATTCTTCACATTCTACAAGTTTCAATCAATTATAAGCTAGTGAAAGGTAGCAATTCTTTTGATGTTTTTTACTAGGTTTTGTTGGAAACTAGGGGGATCCTTCTTTTCCGCAAGAAGTGATTTATATACCTAACAAATTAGTGACTCCACTAAGGAATTTGTCATTCTTCATCATCTCCTTGCTTTGAATCTTAAATATTTTCTCATAGCCTTGTTTGAGTGTATGAGATATATCAAAAGTTTGGATTTTGTGATTTGTTGGTTTTCTTTTTATTATTTCTAAAATTTTCATGAATTGCACACTTTATCTTTATCAACAGAGTGTATAACTGTGCACTGAGCCTTTATAAACAATGTGTATGCACACTAGATCAAACTGTTGCCTATGCACATACCTGAAATTTTTGAAAATTTATTTTCTCTGATTGTTGAGTCCATGAACTGTTGATTGTTATGTTTAGTTAGACTTGTCCACCTTCTCGAAATGTCCTCTTTATTTTGATTTGATGTTTTGGGTTGCCTTATTGAAGAATTATTTATTTTTTCAAATTAGGGTTCATGTATTGATATGGTGAACTGTTTATTAATTAAAATAAGGATCAGTCATTGTTGAGATAGCTTGAGTCTATCCTTTTTCTTTCAAAATATCATATTAAGTACTTTGTTTTCATAATTTCAAAGAATCATTAGTATTAGGAAAAATATATGGTTTTTCAAGGCAACAGTTTTGGTTTGGAGTTTGTTGTTTATGTTGAAGTGAATACTAATTATTTCTCTCTACAAGACAACACAATATTCTACTTACAGTGATTTGCAACTCATTACATCAAGTGGAGAGTGAAACACATATCAATCAGGTTGATGCACCACTAGTTGATCAGGTGGTCCAATCAATTCCATATTCAGTCAATCACATTCTCCCTCAAGAGAAAGAAATTTATATTTTTTAGGTTCTTGTTACCTCAGACCCTTCTACACATGGGGGCATTTCACATCTTCCATTGAACACCCTCCAAGTAATAACGTTGTTTCCTTTGATTCAAGTAGACTAACAAGGCCTCAGCTTCTTTCTTCCACCCATTTCCAAATTATTATGAAAGAATATGGTAAGAATATGTGTCATGCAAACGTCGACGAATGTGCTTCTTTCATTATTTTACCCTCAACTACTTGGAAAGCTTTGGGTTCCCTTCAACTTGTGCCTATTACACAAAATATGTTAGCTTTGAATAGAACCATTACTGAGCCATTAGGGATCCTTCATAAGTTACCCATTACTCTGGAAGGAAAAAAAAATTGTGTCAATTTTATGGTAGTCCAAGGCCCCCTGAATTTTAATTTCCTCCTTGGGTGAGACTATGTCTATGCCATGAAAGTAGTCATCTTCACACTCTTTTGAGTGATGTCCTTCCTTTACAATGGAAACATTGTGACTATTGACCAACTTTCATTCATTGATCTTGATTCGACTACCAGTAATCCAACATCCCTAAATGTTCCTTATATGGAAGTGGTATCTACCCCACCATGAGTTAATTATGTGGCTACGTCTCCCATGTTTCTAGTTATCGATGCAAGTGGTCCTCCCAATATTTTCTCGACTTATTTTGACTTAGATCTGGTAACTGACAATGTAACATCCATGGTTAAAAGTCCATGTAAAAAATATATATAAGACCACAATTGATGGGACACATATTCCAAGCTGAATGGTCGGAAAAACATCCTAGTGGGTTTTCATTTTGGTTATTGTGTCTAAGAAAATTGGTAAAGGAAATGGAAAAGGATTTAGAAAGGAAAAAGGGCATTTTTGGAACATTTGTTTATGAAAATAAGGGAAATTAGGAGAAAAGGAAGATGATAGGTCACAGGTTGCATGTGAGGAGGAAGTTGAAGGAAAATAATGGAAGTTGGAGAAAATAGAGGCCTCATTGATAAAAAAAAGGATTATGAGGATCAATTAGCAAGCTCTTGGCTCAAGATTTTTCTCAAGTTTTTCATTAGATCAAGAAACGAAAAGAAGGCAAGAGGAAGGAAGGATCAAGTAGCTACAACGAGATTATTTGTAGGTATCAATTTGCATGTGTATTGTCCTTGCTAGATTTGGCATGCATGGTATTGCATGTGGTTATTTTGTTGTTATGGCATGGGTTTTGTTAGGAGTTAAAATGTTTTCAGCCTAGCCCTATCATTTCCAGATAGCCATCGTGTAATGGGGTTATCATGTTTTAGCTGAGTTGGATTGCTAGATGGATTTGAAGCTGAGTGAGGTGAATCATTGAATGATAGAGCACATGGCCTAGTGGTCCTTGAACAAGACTATGGATCATGGTAAAGCCACTGGCCTAGTGAATCTTGAGCAGGACTATGGCTTATGGTAAAGTCAAGATTATGTTACCTCGGTGGGCCTAGGAATCCTTATCGGTGAATGATGGGATATACGGTAAAGCCAAGAGGTGGTTTTTTCTCTGTTGGGCCTAGTAATCCTGGGTTTCGGATATGCAGTAAAGCTTGGAGAGTGGGTATCAGTTTAGGGCCTAGTAATCTGGGTTTGGATTGACGTATAGCCTGAGAAACTAGGAGACAGGAAAATTCCTCACAGTGTAGGTGAAGAAATATGGTGCCATCCTTTCTTGTTTGGCCTAGTGATTGGCTGGAGATCATGGTAAAGCCTATTATGACATATTCATTGTGTTGGACTAGTGATCCAAGTTGGATTATGATAAATCCAAGTTTCTGTTAATGAAGGTGAGTTGGTTTAGCCTCGAGATGCCCTAGTTGGTTCTTTTAGTTTGAGTCCCACATTTATTCTTGGAATATGGCATGGGGGTGAATGGCTAAAGAGAGATTTGGCTAAGACATTCTATGGTTGCGTGGACCATGGTAGTCCCATCCTAGGTTTTGATTTTGTATCATCAATATGAGGTTATTTCGCCTTATGTTTCTATGAGTATTATACTGATTTATATGTGGATCATATGCCTGTGATTTTGGTGGTATTTCTGTTGCTATTATGTTGGTTATACATGTGCTTCATGACAGTGGTCGTGTATGGATCTCATCATGTTTTTACTTGTAAAAGAATAGACAATGTATTTATGTGATAATAGATTATAATGCAGCAAATGCTATGAGGGAATAATGTTTCATAGTGATTCTCATATAATTATGAGATCACTACACTTAAATATGTTATTTACACCCATATATTACATATTTTCTATACTTTTGACAAAGTTCCTGTCATGGCTAGTAGGGGTCCGGTTAAAATCTTGTTCAACTATTTTCTTTTGCATCATTCTTTCCATGTTATTTTACTATTTTAGGGATGTCCTTCAGTTATGGGCAGTGACCTGGGATCTGGGCCTGAAAAAATGGCTCAAAACTCAAGGACATTGGCATAACACTAGAAAAACTTGTCCCTAGATGTTGGCATGAATATAGCATGAGAAAGTTTACAACATCGTAGATGTTGCTAGACCTATAGCATGAGAGTGTCTAAAGGTTAAGTGGTCAAAAAAATCAGTGGGGCCCAGGGGCTAGCTACCTGAAGAGTTGGGATGGTTCTCAGTGGTCTTGTAGCTAATGTGGAAGGTATGTATGTTGTGTTCCCATCAATTCTATTTCCTTAAGGTCACATAGGAGGTTGAATCTAATCTCCTTAAGGTCACATAGGAGGTTGAATCTAATCATAGTAACCTCTTGTTGCATGGTAAATCAGAGCATGGTCCATGCCTCAGACTAGATGGGTGGTATGTTGGGCATGCATTCATGTCGGTTGCATATGTATTTCTTGTGTTGTAAGACCATGTCTTGTTGCATTTGCATGGTGTTGATCATGGGTTTAGTGATGTCACCATGTGAAGGTTGATGGTGTTGTTGTGGAATTTATCATCATGAGTGTATGGTTGTATGTGCATTTGTTATGCATGTTAGTGTGTATATGTTGTTATGCATGTATTGTGATGGCTATGGCTATGCATGTATGTTAGGTCAGAAATGTATTGTGAATTCATTGTATACAATTAGGTCATCATGATGATATTGGTATGTTATGATGCTAATGTGTTGGCTAAGATAGAGAAAGAGATGCAGATCATTAAAGCAAAGTTGCAACAATGGACTTTGGGGTAAGAGAAGATCATCATACATGTATTGTAGGTTTTCCATGCATGTATGTTAGTTAATGGATTGTTATATTCATTAGGATTATATTCATTAGGTTTATGTACATCTCTATTGATGTTATGGTTACATATATGATAGATGCTAGTTGATTAATGTACTAATATGCATATGTGTCAAATAATCATTAATGATAGTAACTTATTTTTATATGACTTTTTATTTTTGTTTTATGTTAGTTGACTTGATGGTTATGTTATATGTTGTTGATGAGTATGTTATAGGTTCACTTGTTGTTGCTATATGATAGCTAGCTCAATGATTAGCTTATATGTTGTTGATGAGCATGATATATAACTTGTTGTTGTTATATGCTAGTAACTTGATGATTAGTGTTATTACATTAAGATCTTGATGTTATATGTATCATACTAAATTGGTTTGGTCTATGCAGATGGTTAGGGTTATGACATTAAGGTATTAGTTGACTTATTTGTAACATTATGTTGTACTAATCGAGACTAACTGTGAATACATGATTATTATGTGTGAATGATAAATGTTTATGAGCTTATGATGTGAACATGCTAGTTAGTTACTGTTATGGATATCATGATATTATTCGTGCTTGAGATGATGTGTTGTGAATTTATATCGTGCTAACCAGATTGATTGTGCAGACAAAATATCCTTCCCTAAGATACATCAAGGCATGAGTTTGCTTCTATCGTATATTTGGTGCTAGATTGTTTGATTATGTCATCTATATGATTTATTTAACATGATATGTTTGCAAGATAGTTGAATGTTTGATGAATTTCATAATACGAGTATGTGCTCAAATGATCTTATTTCAAGATGATTGTACTAACACATATTGTTGAGACAACTGATATGTAATTAAGTGTAGTAGGTGACAAATTTAGCATTAAGTATAATGACTATGAGCTGACTATGGATTATGACGTGATTGTTGGTCTTGGTAAACATTGATTTCAAATTGAAATATATGATTTTCTTGATATTTGGAACACGTGGTTGACATGTGTGAACAGTTGCAGGAAACATTCTTGGTATTAGCATGACAAGGTAATAGTTTATGTGTTTATATAACTAACAATTTGGTGTTGTGATAGTACATAGAAAGGATCGACTACAACAAGGTAAAAGGTAAAAGAAAGGAATTGGGAAAGATTTCCATTGGTTATGTTTGGAGACCCTAATTACAAATGAATGAGTTATTTCGATATAGGAAGCCTTATTAACCTTGATTTTGTCTGACATTATGTGGATATGTGCTATAGTCATGAGCATGTATTTGAAAGGTATATTAGCTAGTTTATAGTTATGGATGGATTCGTCAAGGGAATTGGAGTCCCTTGAGACATGGCACAAATGTCTTTAACTACAAGGAAATGTGCTTGGCATAACAAGATAAGGTAACCAATGTATTGTTATGTTTATTTATGCACTAAAGCCTATGTGTTGATGGAGGTATGATGTAGGGGATTGCATGACAAAGACACTGTCCTGAAATTATAAAGAAGGCTTAGGTTGAGATTTCCTTTGGAAGCACTGGGAACCATGGGGATTGAGTCATGGTGTCCATTATTACTCTTGTAATTTTTGTGTTTTGTGATTTTTTCCATTTGATTGTGACTTTTTTATGTCTAAGGCATAGCTATGTCACTTTGTTTGTGGTGTCATATTGTTGTTGGTTTTCCATGGTTTTCTTCTTGTTTGCTTCTTGTTCTTGCCTTTATTATTTTGAGACTCTAGGGGATGGTTAGGAAAGAGGAAAGCTAATGGATCTCAAGGAGTGTGTGGTACCCAATTGGTAATGTAAGACACAGACAGAGTGCAGTGTTTGAGTAAGCACAATAGAAGGTAAGACTATTTGATAGCTAGTTGGATTGGTTGGGTCCATTGGTGTAAATGGAAGATGGCGGGACAATCATGAGAAGTGTAATCAGGAATGGTAAAGTAAATATATTTGAGGCGTCATATGCCTTGGCTATGTTGGGATGATTGTTCTCAATTTTTTTCATGGTGTGCATAGATAAAGGGAGTTCTCTTAACCTTGACCTTGTATTATGTTATAATCATGATTATGATAATGTTTATATGTACATATGTATGTATGTATGTCGTTGCATGGCTAAATCATTATTGTTTTATGCTAATGTTTATGTATATGTGTCTATGTATCTATGTATCTATGCCATTGTATGACAGGGTTGTTAGGGATCATTCTTGTGGAGGAATGATTGCTTATGTAGGTGAGAGGCGTGACGAGGTTCCTAATTTATGAGGAATCAAGTGGGAAGGGTAGCCTGACAGATATTTGAGGTGAGTATCAGGTCGATATGAATTGATATTATGTGATTATACTATTTCTATTTTTATGTTATGGACAGGCTAATGATGAGAGATACATCAATGAAATGAAAGCATTATGGTCTGTGACATGTTGGGACAAGCATGGATACGACACTAGAGGAAAGGTTGCTTGGTAGAGATAGTGTGGTTTTGGTTGTGGTTCTACTATTGTGCATATGTTGTATGTATTATACATGTTGCATCTATGATGTTGTGTGCATGTGGTGTTGTCAATATATAATGAATGTACATGTTGTTTATGCATGTTATCTAAAAAGTGGTACATATAGTGTTGTATGAATATTGGATATGCAGTGATGGGTATAGATGGTTCTATGTACATGTGGTGATATGTAAATATGGTCTTGTGTGCATGATTATACATGTGGTGTTGTGAGGATGTGGTGTTGTGTACATGTTCTACATATGGTGTTGTGTGCAGGTGGTGTTCTGCACATGTCGTGCATATTGCACTATGTACATGTGGTGTTGTGTACATGTCATGCATGTGGTGATATGTAAGTCTAGCATTGTGTACACATCGTATAGGTGGTACAATGTACATGTTCTGTTGTGTATGTTAGCGCTTGAGATTTCACCTCAGGCTGAGAAAGGTAAACCTTTAAGGCAACATCAAACCATTCAGCCCCGTAGCTAGCCATACGGGGCAAGAGAAGGCTCTCTCCGGTCAATCTTAGTACAATCTTCAATGGCGAGATGACCCACAAGGTAACACAGATATTAGGCTAGTAAACTGATAAAACGGGTTTTTAATCAAATGACGGGGTTTTTCTGGGCTGCTTGGGCAAAATCACAGTTTGGACAGAGAAATATAATGAACAACACAGATTATCGACTGAGGCAAGGTAGGCAAGAAATTTAGCATCAAACTTAGATTTAAATGGGATGGCAAGACTGGTGAGGAGCTGACAAGGGCATAGGAGATGAATCCTTGTCAAACGCAGGAAAACATTAAACATGAACAAACTTATAAGCAAAGCATGGCAGGCATGAATTCTTACCTAAACACTTCATTTGCTCAGTTAGAAATGATCATGTAATGAAATGAAACATAACAGATTACATATGAAACAAGAGAAAAACTTATGCTAAATTATCAAGCCACAGGGATCTCAGAAGTTAGAGCTGTGAAATTTTCATTAAAAATCTCTGCCAATGACTGTACAATGAAGCTCTGCTATGCTACAGCAGCTCTCAGCCCTCAGAAAACTCTCCCCCCTTCCTTTACAAATGAATTTTTAATATATTAAATAAAAATCTGCTAAGGGAAAAATGAATCGGTCCAACAACAAAGGTGTTGTTTCAACTGCAATTACAAAAATAGGAAAGAGCAATTTCATCTATTCTAAAACAGAACCGTGTCCCTAAAAATTCTCTGATCAATTGGCTAATTAAAGGATAAATGCTGGAGCGTAGATCTCCACAAGATCAGAACTGAAGATATTAGTAAAGGATCGGTTGCTATATTTGGACCCATTACTTCAGTGACAAGTTGTTCATTGCTTGTATCGATGAAATCAATTAGATACGGAGCGATATCATTTATGTAACAACCAATAACTACAAGGCACTCGGATGGAGCCTTTGGATCCCATTCGGCACGAAAGCAGGTCAAGTGTCCATAAAAATCATGGCTATCGACTATCTCATTGCTTGTACAGCGCAAATCACCAAAGATAGAATCCTATAAACGTATTCGATTAGCTTGGCGGGTAGTTATGGTTTTACTACCAGTTGTTGGAGAAAAATAAGCAGATTATCCATATGAGGTGAATATCTGGGCCGGAATTGGAAATACCATATTCTAATTAAGAACATATACAAGAAAACTATGGGCAGTATAAGCTCCGGATACCATACTGGAATGAGGAATAGCACATGCGCTAACACGGTTGGCATAGGATTCTTCCAGTGTCATATTTGATTGAACCATTTTCCAACTGCTATCACTCCAGCTAGTAGTCATTATGTGGAATGTAGAAAGGCCAGCACATCACTATCAAATGGTGGAGCTGACGGAAAATCTACAAGATATTGCTAAGCCTGCTGACACCAGCATTTGATTGCCTTTGCAAAAATTGGGCATTGAGCATCTTTCACATTTCCAAGAAGAGGCGAAACTTATGAAAGGACATTCCCGAGCCGTAGACTAAACTGGAAAGCATCAACTGAGGCAAATCCTGCAAGCGTTTGAACCATAGCTGATGTGGTCAAAGAATTCCCTCCATTTCGGATGTGGCAATCTTCGCTAATGTGGTCATAAGAGCAGCACCTATTTTATGTCGTTACACGAACAGTGAATGCCATAATTTGGAAAATACCTGCAATATGAAATCCATCTTGGCCAGAGCACCTTCTTCCACAATGGCACTATTTTGCTTCTCAAGTTTGAGAATCCCATGTTCACAATAATTAATAGAGTTTAGTTTAAATTTTTCCCTGCTTTCATATGAGAAGCATCTAATATTTCAGGTGGAGTTTTATTTCTCAAAGTCAAAGCATGTTCATCATTTCCAACATTCTAATCACTAAACCTGGTAATGTTCTCACAGTTACATAGAGCTATGTTCTCATCTTCAAACCTATCTTGGGCCAACAGTGGCTCTGGATAATATTCATTTTTAGGAACCTCGTTAAGATATACAATAGATGGACTACCCTGTAAACAAACAAAATCATCTTCTGCGCCTTTAACATTGCACGTTTTACCATTAGGCTCATTCAAATGAACAACTCCATCATCTGGACCTTTTTCTTGAAGAATCAAATTTTCTGATGCGAGAGGAATCACCTTAGGTTCTTCATCCACATTCTTTAAACTGTAATCTGTTTCCTCATTTCGTTTAAGAACTTCTATTGAGCTATCCTATAATAACTGCTAAGGCTAATATCTTCACACGACATAGTTCCCAGTGACTTCCATGATGATCCAACAGCTGCCAAAATTGCATCACCGTGTACTTCTTACCCTACTAAGATAGATGCCCTTTTATTATACTTCAATTGACAGTGCGGACTTCCTTTACGTTTCTCACTGATTGGAGAATTTCCAAATAGATTTGATACTGAAGGTAAAGTATCCGGAACTGGAAAGTAAAATCTGGCATCCAAGGAAGCCTTGCTAAGAGGCCTTGAGATCAAATCATGAGAGGAATCTACAACACTTAAATGATTTGCAATTACATCCAGAAAGTATTAATGAGGTTAAACCTTCAAATTCAATGATTTCACTTTCTTTACAAGGCAGCAAGGTATAAAAATAGTTGTAAATAAACAACTCTCTGTTCTTTCTCTAAATTCTGTTGTGTTGTCTGTTTTTCTTGTGAATTCTGGGATCCAGTTTAGTAACTTTTCCTTGGTTTCAAAATAAGAAGAGTCTCTTTTTCCAATCCAAAAGCTATCCGTAGGAGAAAGATGGTTTGGAAGCTTTTAAAACTAGTGCTAAACTCAATGCAGGATCCATTTCTGCCCTGCTATTAATTGATTTGCATAAATTCACTATCTTAGTATCGAGTGCAGAAATTACTGAAGCTGGAACCAAACCATAGTTGTCACCATCTCGTTGGACTGCTGCTCTGAAGTGTGCAATGAATGGGTAGTATGATAGAAGGAACTGATCAGCAAACACAGTATAAACATGGTCCTTTAAAGCTTTACATTTTTCCTCTGCTGTTTGAGGTGGTTCAACAGCTATTCGTGGAAGAGAAGCTATAGGAACTGGACCCTGTATGCTGACACAATAGTTACCCCAACTCCTTTAAGTCTGGTCCATGCTTTCAAAATCACCTTGGATCACATTCCTCTGATTAATAAGACACAGGGCATTCCTAGCGCTAACACCATCATTTGATTCAATAGTTGTGACAATGAAGTTTGTTTGGGATTTCCAGTGAGACCTCTTCAAATAGTTTTTGCCTCAGATTGCTGATGATATTCTGAATTGTGCTTGTGCAGATAGGAGCTTTGAAGTCACTGCTGCCTTTTGATGAGCTGGAGCACAAATTACATAATTTAAAACAATACATTAAATGATGTCTTCTTCAAAACAGGGTTTTGAAGAAGAATCAATCTCTTACGTGAGACGGAGTCTAACATTGGCTCCACTTGGGATGGCAACTGCCGCTTAGTGGAGGTGCCAAGAACCGTAGAACTTTGGGAGAGCAGACAGTGCCTTCACCCGTTGGGCAATGGAGTCATCATCAACACAACTCTAGACTTAATTTTCAAACTGAAATTGAACTCAAAGTGATCTAGTCTCAAGACTAAAATGACTGCAAAACGACTTAACAATCTTCAAGCAAACTAAAATAAGATGCTGCCCTTATGGCTGCTTATTTATTTACAAAGCTACCCTACTTTGTTGTACAAACAATAGATCAGGTAATACTAAAATGCCAAATTAGCCATTCAAGTAAACCTGAGGATGATGCCGCTTGAAAATGCTGCCACGAGGTCACAGATGCAGTTGCTGGCAGCCCCTCATGCACGTACTAACCCTGGTCATGGAAAAGACAGCCTGATCTATCAATCAAACTAAAAAACCTGTCCATGTAAGTTTCCATTGGATCACGGAAGCTGGACTCTGTTGGCTGCCCCAACTCTACAATGCATACTTCCAGCTGAACATTGTCAATGTAAATGACTATAGGCGATTCTATGATTTCTTGTTTCAATGGAGAAAGGATTTCCAAGAACTTTGTAGGGTCATGGAAATCGTATGACTGAATTTGCTCATCTAACCATTGAATCTCGTCTTCAATTCTTTCAACAATTAACTCACACAATTTAATTTTGAAAGAATTTGAAGATTTCAACAAATGAAGCCAGGCACTGAAAACTTCTTCATCTAATTCAGTATTTGCTAACAAATTTCTTATTTCTTCTACAGCTTCACACACGGCAGGGTCTGCCACATACCCTTCCATTGCATGAATGAATCAGCAAGCACTCGAGTGTCTGGATCGAATTGGAGTCGTCAGTGAATGATTTCAGCCTGTCAAGTGCCTGATCGTTGTCCACTATCAACAATCAGATCTGAACTTGATACATGTACTGGGGTAAAGTGTCAATGAAGTGCTACTTTCACAAGCTCACGGAGATCGACTGAAGCAGCGTTTATCTACTAACGCTGATGTAAAACAAGAGCGTGTTCGAAGGCTACCTGGCATAACTTCAGGCTCCGCCTAAGACTTATGAAATAACACACTCAATGAGCAAACGATTGGTTTGTTCTTCCCAGTATGGTCAGCACTATGTTAGCGCTTGAGATTTCACCTCAGGCTGAGAAAGGTAAACCTTCAAGGCAACATCAAACCATTCAGCCCCGTAGCTAGCCCTACGGGGCAGGAGAAGGCTCTCTCCAGTCAATCTCAGTAAAATCTTCAATGGCGAGATGACCCACAAGGTAACACAGATATTAGGCTAGTAAACTGATAAAAGCGGTTTTTAATAAAATGACGGGGTTTTTCTGGGATGCTTGGGAAAAATCACAGCTTGGACAGAGAAATATAATGAACAACACAGATTATCGACTAAGGCAAGGTAGGCAAGAAATTTAGCATCAAACTTAGATTTAAATGGGATGGCAAGACTGGTGAGGAGCTAACAAGGGCATAGGAGATGAATCCTTTTCAAACAGAAGAAAACATTAAACATGAACAAACTTATAGGCAGAGCAATGCAGGCATGAATTCTTACCTAAACACTTCATTTGCTCATTTATAAATGATCATGTAATGAAATGAAACATAACAGATCACATATGAAACAAGAGAAAAACTTATGCTAAATTATCAAGCCACAAGGATCTCAGAAGTTAGAGCTGTGAAATTTTCATTAAAAATCTCTACCAATGACTGTACAATGAAGCTTTGCTATGCTACAGCAGCTATCAACCCTCAGAAAACTCTCCCCCCTTCTTTTACAAATGAATTTTTAATATATTAAATAAAAATCTGCTAAGGGAAAAATGAATCGGTCCAACAGCAAAGGTGTTGTTTCAACTGCAATTACAAAAATAGGAAAGAGAAATTTCATCTATTCTAAAATAGAACCGTGTCCCTAAAAATTCTCTGATCAATTGGCTAATTAAAGGATAAATGCTGGAGCGTAGATCTCCACAGGATCAGAACTGAAGATATTAGTAAAGGATCGGTTGCTATATTTGGACCCATTACTTCAGTGACAAGCTGTTCATTACTTGTATCGATGAAATCAATTGGATGCGGAGCGATATCATTTATGTAACAACCAATAACTGCAAGGCACTTGGACGGAGCCTTTGGATCCCATTCGGCACGAAAGCAGGTCAAGTGTTCATAAAAATCATGGCTATCGACTATCTCATTGCTTGTACAGCGCAAATCACCAAAGATAGAATCCTATACACGTATCTGATTAGCTTGGTGGGTAGTTATGATTTTACTACCAGTTGTTGGCGAAAAATAAGCAGATTATCCATATGAGGTGAATATCTGAGCCGAAATCGGAAATACCATATTCTAATTAAGAACATATACAGGAAAACTGTGGGCAGTATAAGCTCCGGATACCATACTGGAATGAGGAATAGCACATGCGCTAACACGGTGGGCATAGGATTCTTCCAGTGTCATATTTGATCGAACCATTTTCCAACTGCTATCACTCCAGCTAGCAGTCATTATGCGGAATGTAGAAAGGCCAGCACATCACTGTCAAATGGTGGAGCTGACGGAAAATCTGCAAGATATTGCTAAGCCTGCTGACACCAGCATTTGATTGCCTTTGCAAAAATTGGGCATTGAGCATCTTTCACATTTCCAAGAACAGGCGAAAATCGTGAAAGGACATTCCCGAGCCATAGACTAAACTGGCAAGCATCAACTGAGGCAAATCCTGCAAGTGTTTGAACCATAGCTGATGTGGTCAAAGAATTCCCTCCATTTCGGATGTGGCAATCTTTGCTAACGTGGTCATAAGAGTAGCACCTATTTTATGTCGTTACACGAACAGTGAACGCCATAATTTGGAAAATACCTGCAATATGAAATCCATCTTGGCCAGAGCACATTCTTCCATAATGGCACTATTTTGCTTCTCAAGTTTGAGAATCCCATGTTCACAATAATTAATAGAGTTTAGTTTAAATTTTTCCCTGCTTTCATATGAGAAGCATCTAATATTTCAAGCGGAGTTTTATTTCTCAAAGTCAAAGCATGTTCATCATTTCCAACATTCTAATCACTGAACTTGGTAATGTTCTCACAGTTACATAGAGCTATGTTCTCATCTTCAAACCTATCTTGGGCCAACAGTGGCTCTGGATAATATTCATTTTTAGTAACCCGGTTAAGATATACAATAGATGGACTACCCTGTAAACAAACAAAATCATCTTCTGCGCCTTTGACATTGCGCGTTTTACCATTAGGCTCATTCAAATGAACAACTCCATCGTCTGGACCTTTTTCTTGAAGAATCAAATTTTCTGATGCGAGAGGAATCACCTTAGGTTCTTCATCCACATTCTTTAAACTGTAATTTGTTTCCTCATTTCATTGAAGAACTTCTATTGAGCTATCCTATAATAACTGCTAAGGCTAATATCTTCACATGACATAGTTCGCAGTGACTTCCATGATGATCCAACAGCTGCCAAAATTGCATCATCGTGTACTTCTTGCCCTACTAAGATAGATGCCCTTTTATTATACTTCAATTGACAGTGCGGACTTCCTTTACGTTTCTCACTGATTGGAGAATTTCCAAATAGATACGATACTGAAGGTAAAGTATCCAGAACTGGAAAGTAAAATCTGGCATCCAAGGAAGCCTTGCTAAGAGGCCTTGAGATCAAATCATGAGAGGAATCTGCAACACTTAGATGATTTGCAATTACATCCAGAAAGTATTAATGAGGTTCAACCTTCAAATTCAATGATTTCGCTTTCTTTACAAGGCAGCAACGTATAAAAATAGTTGTAAATAAACAACTCTCTGTTCCTTCTCTAAATTCTATTGTGTTGTCTGTTTTTCTTGTGAATTCTGAGATCCAGTTTAGCAACTTTTCCTTGGTTTCAAAAGAAAAAGAGTCTCTTTTTCCAATCCAAAAGCTATCCGCAGGAGAAATATGATTTGGCAGCTTTTAAAACTAGTGCTAAACTCAATGCAGGATCCATTTTTGCCCTGCTGTTAATTGATTTGCATAAATTCACTATCTTAGTATCAAGTGTAGAAATTACTGAAGCTGGAACCAAACCATAGTTGTCACCATCTCGTTGGACTGCTGCTCTAAAGTGTGCAATGAATGGGCAGTATGATAGAAGGAACTGATCAGCAAATACAGTATAAACACGGTCCTTTAAAGCTTTACATTTTTCCTCTGCTGTTTGAGGTTGTTCAGCAGCTATTCGTGGAAGAGAAGCTATAGGAACTGGACCCTGTATGCTGACACAATAGTTAGCCGAACTCCTTTAAGTCTGGTCCATGCTTTCAAACTCACCTCGGATCACATTCCTCTGATTAATAAGACGCAGGGCATTCCCAGCGCTAACACCATCATTTTGTTCAATAGCTGTGACAATGAAGCTTGTTTGGGATTTCCAGTGAGAACTCTTCAAATAGCTTTTTGCCTCTGATTGCTGATGATATTCTGAATTGTGCTTGTGCAGATAGGAGCTTTGAAGTCGATGCTGCCTTTTGAAGAGCTGGAGCACAAATTACATAATTTAAAACAATACATTAAATGATTTCTTCTTCAAAACAAGGTTTTGAAGAAGAATCAATCTCTGATGTGAGACGGAGACTAACATTGGCTCCACTTGGGATGGCAGCTGCCGCTTTGTGGAGGTGCCAAGAACCGCAGAACTTGGGAGAGCAGACAGTGCCTTCACCCATTGGGCAATGAGTCATCATCAACACAACTCTAGACTTAATTTTGAAACTGAAATTGAACTCAAAGTGATCTGATCTCAAGACTGAAATGACTGCAAAACGACTTAACAATCTTCAAGCAAACTAAAACAAGATGCTACCCTTATGGCTGCTTATTTATTTACAAAGCTACCCTACTTTGCTGTACAAACAATAGATCAGGTAATACTAAAATGCCAAATTAGCCATTCAAGTAAACCTGAGAATGATGCCGCTTGAAAATGCTGCGAGGAGGTCACAGATACAGTTGTTGGCAACCCCTCATGCACGTACTGACCCTGGTCATGGAAAAGACAGCCTGATCTGTCAATCAAACTGAAAACCTATCCATGTAAGTTGCCATTGGATCGCGGAAGCCGGACTTTGTTGGCTGCCCCAACTCTACAATGCATACTTCCAACTGCACATTGTCAATGTAAATGACTGTGGGCGATTCTATGATTTCTTGTTTCAATGGAGAAAGGATTTCCAAGAACTTTGTAGGGTCTTGGAAATCGTATGACTGAATCTGCTCATCTAACCATTGAATCTCGTCTTCAATTCTTTCAACAATTAACTCACACAATTTAATTATGAAAGAATTTGAAGATTTCAACAAATGAAGCCAGGCACTGAAAACTTCTTCATCTAATTCAGTATTTGCTAACAAATTTATTATTTCTTCTACAGCTTCACACACGACAGGGTCTGCCACATACCCTTCCATTGCATGAATGAATCAGTAAGCACTGGAGTTTCTGGATCGAATTGGAGTCGCCAGTGAATGATTTCAGCCTATCAAGTGCCTGATCGTTGTCCACTATCAACAATCAGATCTGAACTTGATACATGTACTGGGGTAAAGTGTCAATGAAGCGCTACTTTCACAAGTTGACGGAGATCGACTGAAGCAACGTTTATCTACTAATGCTGATGTAAAACAAGAGCGTGTTCGAAGGCTACCTGGCGTAACTTCAGGCTTCGTCTAAGACTTATGAAATAACACACTCAATGAGCAAACGATTGGTTTGTTCTCCCTAGTATGGTCGCCACTATGTTAGCGCTTGAGATTTCACCTCAGGCTGAGAAAGGTAAACCTTCAAGGCAACATCAAACCATTCAGCCCCGTAGCTAGCCCTACGGGGCAAGAGAAGGCTCTCTCCGGTCAATCTCAGTAAAATCTTCAATGGCGAGATGACCCACAAGGTAACACAGATATTAGGCTAGTAAACTGATAAAACGGGTTTTTAATAAAATGACGGGGTTTTTCTGGGCTGCTTGGGAAAAATCACAGCTTGGACAAAGAAATATAATGAACAACATAGATTATCGACTGAGGCAAGGTAGGCAAGAAATTTAGCATCAAACTTAGATTTAAATGGGATGGCAAGACTGGTGAGGAGCTGACAAGAGCATAGGAGATGAATCCTTGTCAAACAGAGGAAAACATTAAACATGAACAAACTTATAGGAAGAGCATGGCAGGCATGAATTCTTACCTAAACACTTCATTTGCTCAGTTAGAAATGATAATGTAATGAAATGAAACATAACAGATTACATATGAAATAAGAGAAAAACTTATTCTAAATTATCAAGCCACAGGGATCTCAGAAGTTAGAGCTGTGAAATTTTCATTAAAAATCTCTGCCAATGACTGTACAATGAAGCTCTGCTATGCTACAGCAGCTCTCAGCCCTCAGAAAACTCTCCCCCCTTCCTTTACAAATGAATTTTTAATATATTAAATAAAAATCTGCTAAGGGAAAAATGAATCGGTCCAACAGCAAAGGTGTTGTTTCAACTGCAATTACAAAAATAGGAAAGAGCAATTTCATCTATTCTAAAATAGAACCATGTCCCTAAAAATTCTCTGATCAATTGGCTAATTAAAGGATAAATGCTGGAGCGCAGATCTCCACAGGATCAGAACTGAAGATATTAGTAAAGGATCGGTTGCTATATTTGTACCCATTACTTCAGTGACAAGCTGTTCATTGCTTGTATCGATGAAATCAATTGGATGTGGAGCGATATCATTTATGTAACAACCAATAACTGCAAGGCACTCGGACGGAGCCTTTGGATCCCATTCGGCACGAAAGCTGGTCAAGTGTCCATAAAAATCATGGCTATCGACTATCTCATTGCTTGTACAGCGCAAATCACAAAAGATAGAATCCTATACACGTATTCGATTAACTTGGCAGGTAGTTATGATTTTACTACCAGTTGTTGGCGAAAAATAAGCAGATTATCCATATGAGGTGAATATCTGGGCCGGAATCGGAAATACCATATTCTAATTAATAACATATACAGGAAAACTGTGGGCAGTATAAGCTCCGGATACCATACCGGAATGAGGAATAGCACTTGCGCTAACACGGTTGGCATAGGATTCTTCCAGTGTCATATTTGATTGAACCATTTTCCAACTGCTATCACTCCAGCTAGCAGTCATTATGCGGAATGTAGAAAGGCCAGCACATCACTGTCAAATGGTGGAGCTGACGGAAAATCTGCAAGATATTGCTAAGCCTGCTGACACCAGCATTTGATTGCCTTTGCAAAAATTGGGCATTGAGCATCTTTCACATTTCCAAGAACAGGCGAAACTTGTGAAAGGACATTCCAAAGCCGTAGACTAAACTGGCAAGCATTAACTGAGGCAAATCCTGCAAGTGTTTGAACCATAGTTGATGTGGTCAAAGAATTCCCTCCATTTCGGATGTGGCAATCTTCGCTAACGTGGTCATAAGAGCAGCACCTATTTTATGTCGTTACACGAACAGTGAACACCATAATTTGGAAAATACCTGCAATATGAAATCCATCTTGGCCGGAGTGCCTTCTTCCACAATGGCACTATTTTGCTTCTCAAGTTTGAGAATCCCATGTTCACAATAATTAATAGAGTTTAGTTTAAATTTTTCCCTGCTTTCATATGAGAAGCATCTAATATTTCAGGCGGAGTTTTATTTCTCAAAGTCAAAGCATATTTATCATTTCCGACATTCTAATCACTGAACTTGGTAATGTTCTCACAGTTACATAGAGATATGTTCTCATCTTCAAACCTAGCTTGGGCCGACAGTGGCTCTGGGTAATATTCATTTTTAGGAACCCGGTTAAGATATACAATAGATGGACTAACCTGTAAACAAACAAAATCATCTTCTGCTCCTTTGACATTGCGCGTTTTACCATTAGGCTCATTCAAATGAACAACTCCATCGTCTGGACCTTTTTCTTGAAGAATCAAATTTTCTGATGCGAGAGGAATCACCTTAGGTTCTTCATCCACATTCTTTAAATTGTAATATGTTTCCTCATTTCGTTTAAGAACTTCTATTGAGCTATCCTGTAATAACTGCTAAGGCTAATATCTTCACATGACATAGTTCCCACATAGTTCCCAGTGACTTCCATGATGATCCAACAGCTGCCAAAATTGCATCGCCGTGTACTTCTTGCCCTACTAAGATACATGCCCTTTTATTATACTTCAATTGACAGTGCGGACTTCCTTTACGTTTCTCACTGATTGGAGAATTTCCAAATAGATACGATACTGAAGGTAAAGTATCCGGAATTGGAAAGTAAAATCTGGCATCCAAGGAAGCCTTACTAAGAGGCCTTGAGATCAAATCATGAGAGGAATCTGCAACACTTAGATGATTTGCAATTACATCTAGAAAGTATTAATGAGGTTTAACCTACAAATTCAATGATTTCGCTTTCTTTACAAGGCAGCAAGGTATAAAAATAGTTGTAAATAAACAACTCTCTGTTCTTTCTCTAAATTCTATTGTGTTGTCTGTTTTTCTTGTGAATTCTGGGATCCAGTTTAGCAACTTTTCCTTGGTTTCAAAAGAAAAAGAGTCTCTTTTTCCAATCCAAAAGCTATCCGCAGGAGAAAGATGATTTGGCAGCTTTTAAAACTAGTGCTAAACTCAATGCAGGATCCATTTCTGCCTTGCTGTTAATTGATTTGCATAAATTCACTATCTTAGTATTAAGTGCAGAAATTACTGAAGCTGGAACCAAACCATAGTTGTCACCATCTCGTTGGACTGCTGCTCTGAAGTGTGCAATGAATGGGTAGTATGATAGAAGGAACTGATCAGCAAACACAGTGTAAACACGGCCCTTTAAAGCTTTACATTTTTCCTCTGCTGTTTGAGGTGGTTCAACAGCTATTCGTGGAAGAGAAGCTATAGGAATTGGACCCTGTATGCTGACACAATAGTTACCCCAACTCCTTTAAGTCTAGTCCATGCTTTCAAAATCACCTCGGATCACATTCCTCTGATTAATAAGACGCAGGGCATTCCCAGCGCTAACACCATCGTTTGATTCAATAGTTGTGACAATGAAGTTTGTTTGGGATTTCCAGTGAGACCTCTTCAAATAGCTTTTTGCCTCTGATTGCTGATGATATTCTAAATTGTGCTTGTGCAGATAGGAGCTTTGAAGTCGCTGCTGCCTTTTGAAGAGCTGGAGCACAAATTACATAATTTAAAACAATACATTAAATGATTTCTTCTTCAAAACAGGGTTTTGAAGAAGAATCAATCTCTGATGTGAGATGGAGTCTAACAGTGTACACCTAATACATGTAGTGTTGTGTACATGTGATGTTGTGTACATGTTATGCAGGTGGTGCTTTGTATAGGTGGTAGTGTGTACATGTTGTACATATGGTATTGATGTACATGAGGTATTGTGTGAATGTCATACATGATATGTTGCGGACATGCAGTACTATATATGTGCATTATGTGGTTGTGGTATCATGACATTTGTACTTAATGTGTTGTACTATGTGTAGTACATGTATTTTGTTGTGTTGTATTCCAAGTGTAGGTGCATGTATTGTGTGGCATTGTAAATCAAGTATAGATGTATGTGTTGTGTGGTATATGAGGTGTAGGTGTATGCATTGTGTGGTGTCGTACATTTTGTGTGGATGTATGTGTTGTGATGTACATTGTGTGTGTGTATGTGATTGAAGAAAATAAAAATGCGCTGGGTGTTTGATGGGTGTGGCAACCGATACAATGTGTGTATAGAAAGAACAAAGGCAGAAGTAAGGTTCGATGAAGGATAAGTATTGGTATTTTATTTTTGTTTTATTATGCATGTGATTTATGATTCTAGTCTATGATGATTACATGTAATATATGATTTTATTTTATGAAGGTGTTCTAGCGGCTACAATCACCCTCCAAAATTTTTCCTTAGCTTTGTTTTGGAGCCTCCCTACCAGCCATCCTTAGTAGCATGTCTTGTACTTTCAAGTATATAGGCTTGAACTGAGTTTCATTTGCTTTCCTGCTTGTGCATGTCAACTTGTTTGTCTCCCATCACAAGCTGCTATTCTAGACTTAGGTAATTTTCTGGATGAGATGTTCATTCAGAAAATTATGCAATTCTAGAGTGGAACCAACCTTGCCTCCAAAAATTATGCAATCCTTGCTGGGCTACTTGCTGAGCTCCTAATTGGGTAATCCATTCATGCAGTCCTCCCTTATAAAATTGCGCAATCCAGCTTGAGTCTGGGATTCAACCCATAAATTGCGCAATTCTAGGAGGCAATGACCTACTGACCCTAGAAATTGCATAATTCTTAAGGGACAACCAACCCTGCTCAGCCCAGAAATTGTGAAAATACCTTTCCTAGGCTTGGATACTACTGTATGTGTATTTAGGTCGACCAGTGCCCTTCATGATTGAGCTATCATGATTTGCATGCATCGACTGCTTTTCCAGAAATAGCCAAAGGAAATATACAAAAGGAATCCCTATATTTTAGGGTTCTATTCTAGCAGTTGGAGGTTACATGCAAAGAACATTTTAGAAACCTCCCTCCATGTGTCTCTTTTCCTGGATTTGTGGCATGCACACCATAACCTCAATCCTATCAGAACTTATGTACTAGACACTATAAAGTTCATTCCTCTCATCGATCTTACAACTCTAAAAGCCCACATTGCATCTAGGAACCTTCGGCACATTCAAGTTATCTTTTTTAGGGTAAGTCTGCTTCTCATGTCTTGCTCTACGTTTCTGGCACTTTTTGTATTTCACTTTCTGTAAGTATTTTCTGCTTGATTTCAATGAATGCTTATTATTGTTTTGATGCATGTTAGCTTGTAGAAGAACTATTTTAGTTTTCCTTTTCATCTCACTATTGTCAAATGCATGACATTGTTTCTGCACTGACAATCGTTATTGTTGAGACTCACTTCACACACATGCTTGCTTTCCTGTTTTTTGAATCTTGCATTCATTGTTTGCATGAATGTTCATTCACTCTTGTTTGAACTGAGCTTCACCATGCACTCAGACATCTCATGTTTTCAGTTTCCCATCGGTGGGTTTGGGCTGCCTTGGCCCAGAAATTGCCTTACCAGGCTAGAAATTCACATTTATGGAGATGAAGGCTCTTCCTTCCTTCCAAAAATGGTGCAAATCTATCCTAGCACTGGCCTCCAGGCTTGCATTGTGCAATTCCAGGAGGCAGTGCCTTACTAACCGAGAAAATTGTGCAATGTAGTCTCTAGGCTTGCATGCCCTTGTTGACTGAAACTGCGCATTTCACAGTTTCATTCCTTAGTAGGCAAGTGATGAGCCTCGATGTTGCAACAAGAATGTTACAACTCCCAAGGCTACCGACTTTAATTATCAAGCTGGTGCTCCTACAAACTTAAAAGGTATCAACACTATATGTGCAACATATAATGTGTCCTTCTTTTATTGTCATGATGTAATGGAGTTCATCCACTGAAGTCAAATCCTAAAATAATTGTACAAAATTAAATGTTCAAAATGGAACCTGAACCTATTGCAAGAACGAAAGTACAAGGAAAGCGACTGAAATCAAATGCTAAAACGCACCATTTTCTACCTCGCTGCTAAGAGGCTTTGCTTCAAAAGAATTCTATGTTAACATGTATGCAATCCTTCTGTCCTAAGCATATAGATTGAAACCATCAAACCTTCTACTGTTTTGGATGCAAATGAATAGAATAAATCTATTTTTCTCTTTGCCTTTTTTCATGTGAGAGTGTGAAAGCTAATCTCTTTTGGTGATGTGGCAGGTCGCTTGTAGATGATGGTGAATGGTCAGAAGGCTTGGGACACAAGTAGGGACCCTTTTCTAGCTTCCTAGAGGTTTTTCCCTCATTTGGCCTCAAAACAGGTCTTCCTACAGGATGCTACAGGATTTCCTATAGGATGCTATAGTGATTTCCTACAAGATCCCCTAATTTACTTCAGGATGTTACAGATTTAGTATACGAAATTATAATACATTGAATGGACAAGAAAATCAAATCCAAATTGGAAAAGACAATTCTTTTTATTAACTAGGATGTCCTAGGTCCCCACTCCAAGTGGTATCACTCAAAAAGACCTCTGCTAACCCATGCGAAAGAATAGAAAAACATTACTAGTCGAAAATATAGAAATTCGAGAACTAGTGAGCTAGTAAATCTAAAAAATGCCTAACCTAATCAAGTGAAAATGTAGTGGGGTAGTCTCTATTATGAACTAGAATTATTTTGTGATCTAATACAAGTGGAACCAACTTGATTGAAGCTCATTAGCATGCTCTAAAAAATAGTAGAAATTTACTTTTGGGAATAAGAAGATTTATCCAAGCAAATCAATGATTACTACGATCTTCCAACGATTTTCCAAGGATGAAATAATGATTTTGATCCTGAAAAATAACTTACATCACCCATTTAACTCAATCTTACAGCAAGAAATCATTAATACTAAATGCATAAATAGAAAGAAATAAAAACAGGAGATGCATGTGAATAAGCAGTGAAAAGAAGGAAAGAAAATGATACAAAAGGGGCTCTAAGGCTCCTGAGATGGAAAAAATCAAGGAAAATTAGAGACCTATGGAGGAGAACAATATTTAGAAGCTAAACATGACACCAATATTCATTATTTTCATCAATACAATTATATCCCTGCAAGAAAATACAATGGAGCTGCAGAAATATGAGTTCTCTCCACAAGAACACTAATGAAAATTCCCCCCTAGAGGAAACTTTGACTTGGTACTTATAAAAAATGATTAGGAATTATTCCCCATGAATGGAGGAAGCTTTCCCCAACAAAATCCCTTGATTAGTGGATCTGGTCCCCAATACTAGGAATCTGCATTAAATGGCAGGGAGCACATTCCTAGATTTTCTCAATCATTACAATTCCACAGTATGTGCCATAATCCCATAATATCTTGTTGATTTATTATTTATTATTTATCCTCCTAGAGTAGGGAGGAAGTCCATAAATTATCTCCTCCAAATCTTCAAAATCTACCCAATGTTCTCATAATATTCCACATAAATAAATAATATTAGGCACAAATATCCAACTATTCATAAACCTTCCTAAGGAATATATTAAAGTTAAAAATACATTATCTAATGCAGAAAGAGAGGTTTAATGTGTTGAAGGATGGTGATAAGCCTTAATTTATGTTTAATTTAGAGGCATGGGGTTTAATTTATGTCTAATTTAGAGGCCCATCATACCACCCTACTGAAAGTGTTGCTCATCCTCTGAGTAACTTAGTGACCTCATTGTGCCTCATTCATGGCCCTGGTGGCCTCTCTCTTGTGCATTAAGAATCTTGGCTGTAATTTTTGGAAGGACAAGCCCAAAAACATATTTGTGTAAAATAAAATCATTGTTTCTTGAGACCATTATCTTACCTTCTTCCCCTTACTCAAGATGGGTTATTGAATATTTTTTAGTTTGTCAAGGTCTTCCACACCCTTATCAACCTTCTGCTACCTTGTTCTGCGAGTTTGACACTTCTAACACCTTCAAAATTAATTTAGATGATAAGTAGGACATCCTGTGGTAATTCCTGTCAAAACAACAGGAAACCTTGTTAAAATTACAAGAAACCCATTTTGAGCATAAATGATATTATGAACCTAGGACAGGCCCTAAAATTGACTCCCATGCCTTTTTTCCATTTTTAGGCCTTGGAAAAAAGCCATAAAGAGATTGGAGACCTCTTGGAAAATATATTTTCATCACCACATTTTGAGTTTTGTTTTGATGGTGAATGCCTCATTTCATTTTGTTGCCTTCTTCTTCTCTCTTGTAGCCTAGATCAATGCCTAATGGCCTTGGAGTTCTCTGTTTTGATTAGGTCTCTCTTATGCTCTGCCATCTTGGGGATTAGCATAATTTGTTCACTTCTTCCTTCTTGTAGCAACATTCTACCTTCCTGTAGTAGTCAGTCCTCCTCTTGCAAGGTCTTCTAACTGTATGGGAGTGATGATAAATGATGAAGAGGGATTGGATGATGATGCTAGGGCTCAAACGAAGTAGTCTAGGTTTGTGAAAATGGAGAGGATGCTTGTTTGTTTTTTTTTAAGAATGAAATGGAATGGATGAATGATGAATAGATAGTGAATATGAAGTGGATGGAGGGCTTGGAGTACTATGGTGAATTGGCCTTTGCAAAAATTTATTGTTTTAACTGCTATCCTCATTCCTTGAAATCATCACCCTTCATAATTAGGCTTTTCAACATTGCATGAGTGAAGGGGTGAGCTGCAATTAACAATTTGAAGGCAGCTGAGACTGCTGACCCATCCTTAGCTTATAAACCTCATCTCTCATGCATTAACAACAAATTTCTAACTATAATATGTGCAAGAGAAGAGGTCAAGAATATTGCATACCTATACCTACCTCATGGCCTTCCTGTAGATGCTTTTTGTTGGAGAGTCAAATCCCTTCTTGTATTTTATGCTTGTGTTTTTCTTTTTTTTCTCTGATGTTGTCCCTTGATGTGCAGGTACTAGATGGTGATGTCGAAGAATTATAACTGCGATGGTGGGTTCCCTCTTGTTAATTCCCCCTATCATGTTTCTCTGAAATATTTCTAGGGTTGTATATGTCTTCTTATCAAATTTAATGTATGAGGAGTCTTAGATGAAAATTTTGTGTATACAATTCCCCTAGACTACAATCTTTTTCAACACAACAGAAGGCTTTTCTATATTCTTTTCACTTGGAAAAATGCGGGAGAGTTTAGCTCCTACCTCCTCATCACTTTTGATGAAGCCAACCTATGTTTATCCCTTTTAAAAACTGCTCACTGCCGATCCTATAGGTGTTGTTATGTATCCTGTAGGATCTCTTGTAGGATCCTGTAGGTTTTCAAGGAATCCTGTAGGTTTACAGGACAACCTTTTGTATCCAACTTATTTTGTCCATATCTCCCAAATGGTAGAATGGATTGACTTGAAACATTTTGAGCATGTTTCCATCATCATTATGCACCTCTTCATAAAAGCAAATTAGTCAATGGATGCATGGATCACGAGAAAAACTAAATATGGAAGAAAGTGATGGAGGCTGATATCTTGGAACCCGTGCAGTATAATTTGTTGAATTTGCTTGAGCATGTTACCATCATACATGTTCATCACCCCCTTAAACAAATTGGAAAATGGATACATGGTTTTAAAGTTATGGCAAAAACAAATTTCAGCTATATGTCTTTTTGTATCTTGTAGTAAAATAGATCATCCTGTAGTTTTTTAGGACAACAAGAAAACTAAATGGTAGAAGCTTTATAATGATGGGTGGATAGTAAAAATATATGAGGGTGATGGATTGGAATGGCCTTGGCCTTGTTGGAGAATTTCAAAAAGGAGGAGAAAGTCAAAATTTGACTTCTTTTAACTAGGCTTGACCATTTTTTCTTTTGGTACCAAATTTTTTTTGTTGCTTGTAGATGTTGGAGAGTACATGGACTCATTAGAGAGATACAAGACGCAAAGATTTGTTTTTTTTCTTTTTTTTTTTCTTCTATGCCTACTAGCCACCTCAAGGAGATTTTCAACTAGTAGGTCTACGTAGGCACCTTAAAGGAGGTTTTCACCTAGGATCTTTTCTTTTTTCCTCTTGTTTTCCTTTTTCCCAACCCATTGATTGTCCCTTGGAGGTTTTCAATTAATGAGCCAATATGAGGCACCTCAAAGACTATTTTCACCTGAGATTTTTAATTTCTTTCTCTTGTTTTTCAATTTATTTTTTCTACCCTTCTCTACTTGAAAAACAAAATCACTTTCAAGTATAAGAATACTTCCAATGGAGCCATGTGTACATCAAGGTGATAGAAAAATTGATATGTAGGTTTGCAATATATGATTTGATATGTACCTTGATCTCATAGACCAAATGATTTGACTTTGAAAGGATCAAGCATAGTTGAAGAAGAGAGTGATGTTGCAACTTAGTGACTGTCTAGAACCAAACCTCAATATAACTTTCATGCCCTTGGTTTGATTGCTTATCACGATCATTCTTCATGTCTTCTTCTACCATGACCTTCAAATATTCCTCTTTTTGCTGATTGTTCTCTTGAATACATGGAGGATTTGATGGTAACCATGAGGGAGATCTCTTGATCTTTGATTTTGATGTTTGTTCTTCATCAAGTGTAGCCCATGATTCTATGGTCTTATCATTTGAATCTTCTTCTTCTGGATGTGGTCCTTGAATGATATCAAGATAATATCATTTTTTTTATACTCTTCCTGAGCTATGGTGAATACCATTGATCTCAAGAGGAGATGTTTGGAAGTGTTGTACCTTAGAATTGTAAGTGGGCTGAGCTACTTCAATGTGTGGGTTTAGAAATGGTGGTACAGGTAGTTGAGTGGGAGTTTATATTTGAGATTGATATGGATGGGTTTGTGGTTGTGGGGGAGGTGAATGGTAAGGATAACATGGAGTTTGGTATGGATGATATAGAGGAAGATACTGAGGATATTGTGGATGGCTGCCATAAGTTCCTTTCCAACCTTGTTTCCAAGATTGGTTTTGGGGTTGAGATGGTCAATGTTGCCAAGGAAAGAGTGTGTTCCAATTACTTTTAGGTGGATGTGCATAATATTGAAATTTTTAATTAGGCTCTTACATCATATCAGGCTGAATAGACTACCATGGTCCTCTTGGACCTACATAACATAGCCGCATTGGCAATTGACTTACTCCATTGTCCTCTTGGTAAACTTCCTTCAACCTTGGTAATGATGGGCAATGTTTAACATCATGTGATTCTACAACACAAATATCAACATTTTCTTTTCCTTCATCTTGCATTCTTAACATTTCTACTCATTTTGTTAGATTGCTAAGAATTTCTATTTTAAAATCATCAAACAAATTTCCACGTTTAGCTTGACTTACTGATCTTGATGCTAATTTATCTACTCTTGCCCTTCCTCTTGATATGTGTTTGCATGTTTCACAAATTTCTTCAAATAATAATTGATATACATCACCTCTTCTCATGAGATCAAGGAGATCAATCCACTCATCCCTAATTTTCCTAGGTAAGAGGGGTTTTAGTGTGTCAGATCCTAAATGATGTAGTTTCTCCCTCCTAACATTATACATGAAATTCTTTATTAGATCCTCTAGACTCTCATCTTCTTCTTGATTCATTCTAAAGATATCTTATTTAAGATCGTGATCCTTATACTTTTCTGGAAATATCTTTTGCATATCATTCCATGATCTTATTGAATTAGTCCCTAAACTCATGAACCATCTAAGAGCTCTATCTTTTAATGTTGCCGTAAACAATCTAATTTTTTTAGTGTTTAACAAGTAACCATAAGATCGAAAAATAATTTCAAATTCAAAGAGAAAAGTTTCCCGATCCTCTCACCTTAGGCCATGAAATTTTGGAAGAAAATATGGAGGGATGTTCTTCATGTGTACATTGATATCATTATCTTGAATGGAAAATACAAGAGGATCTTCCTCATTGTCATCATTTCCATCTATTTCTTCTACATTATTTTCCATGTTCTTCTTCTACTTGCAAAAGTGAATGGTGAGGTGGCTCTTACTGCACCACATGATCAAATAAGGGGGTGGGTTGGTGTTGGACAAATTTTGTTTTTGTTTTTATGATTGAATAAAAACTATAATGCAATGCAATTTTCTACTTTTGAAATTAAATATGCCTAATGCAAATATTTTGTTTTTGCAACAAGTGAAAAGAAATCAATTAACTAGGGAATAAAAAAATGCATAATTTGACGCCTCCCCGGAAATGATGCCAGAAAGTGATGAGCCTCAGTATTGAAACAAGAATGCTACAACTCTCAAGGCTACCGACTTTAACTATCAACCCAAGGTTTGTACAAACTTAAGAGGTATTGAAACTATATGTACATCATACAATGTGTCCTTCCTTTGCTGTCATGATGTAATAGAGTGCATGTACTAAATTCAAATCCTAAACTAATTGCAATAAATGAAATGTTTGGAATGGATCATTAACCTATTGCAAGAAAGAAATTACAAGGAAAGAGACTGAATTCAAATGCTAAAATACACCATTTTCTAAGTAACTGCTAAGAGGCTTTGCTTCAAAAGAATGCTAAGTTAACATGTATGAAATCCTATTATCCTAAGCATGTATATTCAAACCATAAAACCTTCTACTGATGTTCATGTAAATGAATAAAATAAATATGTTTTTATTTTTGTCTTTTCTCATGTGAGAGCGTGAAAGAAAATTACTTTTGGTGATGTGGCAAGTGGCTTGGAGATGATGGTGAATGGTCAAAAGGATTGGGAGACAAGTAGGGACCATTTTCTAGTTTCCTAGAGGTTCTTCCCTCAACTCAGCCTCAAAACATGCCTTCTTATAGGATTCTATAGGATTTCCTACAAAATGTTACAGTGATTTCCTACAGGATCCGCTGATATACTACAGGATGTTACATATTTACTATATATAATTATAATTCATCGAATGACCAATAAAATAAAATCCAAATGAGATGGGACAATTTTATTTTTTATTAAATAGGATGTCTTAGTTCCCCATTCCAAGTGGGATCACTCAAAAAGACCTCTGTTAACCCATACTAAAAAAATAGGAAAACATTACTAGTCGAAAATCTAGAAATTCGAGAAGTAGTGAGCTAGTAAATATAAAAATGCCTAACCTAATCAAGTGAAAATGTAGTGGGGTAATTTTTGTTATGAAGTAGAATTATTTTTTGATCTAATACAAGTGGAACCAACTTGATTGAATCTCATTAGCATGCTCTACAAAATAAAATAAATTTATTGTTCTTTGCCACAAAGGAGTTCCATAATTCTACATTTGGGAATATGAAGATTAATCCAAGCAGCTCAATGATTACTATGAACTTCCAAAGCTTTTCCAAGGATGAAATAATGTTTTTTATCCTGAAAAATAACTCACATCAACCATTTAACTCGATCTTGTAACAAGAAATCATTAATACTAAATGCATAAATAAAAAGAAATAAAAACAATAGATGCATGTGAATAAGTAGTGAAAAGAACAAAAGAAAATGAGACAAAAGGGGTTGTGAGGCTCCTAGGATGGCCAAGTCCAAGGATACTCAGAGATAACAAGATTTAGAAGCCGAACATGACACCAATCTTCATTATTTTCATCAATACAATTACCTCCCTGCAAGAAAATACAATGGAGCTGCAAAAATATGAGTTTTCTCAGCAAGAACACCAATGAAAATATCCCCCTAGAGGAAAATTCGACTTGGTACTTATAAAAAATTATTAAGAATCATTCCCCATGAATGGAGGAAGCTTTCCCCACCAAAATCCCTTGATTAGTGGATCTGGTCCCTAATACTAGGAATTTGCATTAAATGGCAGGGAAAACATTCCTAGATTTTCTCAATCATTGGAGTTCCACAATATGTGCCATAATTCCATAATATCTTGTTGATTTATTATTTATTATTGATTCTCAAATTGTAGGGAACATGTCCCTAAATTATCTCCTCCTCCAAATCTTCATAATCTGCCTAATATTCTCATAAAATTCCACAAAAATAAATAATATTACGCACAAATATCCAATTATTCATAAACCTTCCCAACAAATATATTAAAGTTAAAAATACATTATCTAATGTAGAAAGAGAGATTTAATGTGCTAAAGGATGTTAACAGGCCTTAATTCATGTTTAATTTAGAGGCATGGGCCTTAATTTATGTCTAATTTAGAGGCCCATCAGTAGGCTCGACTGTGCATTACACAATTCCAATAGTCAGTTAGCCTCCTGATAGCCCAGACTATTCCTTGCGCAGTTTTGGTAGACAGTCTCCTAGCCTCCCGGGTGAAAATTGTGCAATCTTCACAATCAGTCATAGAGGTATGTTGCAAGCCAGTCCTCAAGTTTGTTTTGGTTTTCAATTGACGGATTGTTGGCATAGGGTCCCTAGGGTCAACTTTTGTTCGTTTAATCAATTTTTAAGTGGAATTTTATAAATAATGTAAATTCTCCACGAAATATGGAAGCAGAGCACATAGCTAAATAAGAGTCAAAGGGGCTTTAGCCTCTTGTATGGGTAAGTGATAGGATGGTTTTGAGATTCACCCATAGGCTGTGGGCCATGGTATTGTAATTGGAAGGTTATAAATATTTGAGTCATAGTGAGTGTAGAGAGATAACTTTTGGTGAAAGAATAAGTGTAAGGGAAAAGGGCTAAGGCAAGAAATTTTTTCTATCTTGTACTTAGGTGAAGGGGGAAGGCTCCTACAGTTGACTGCATAGAGTCCTTGGAAAGTCCACAGTTGAGTGCATGGGCCCCTGTAGCTGGGTGTGCAGGGTGGAAGAGTCTGTAAATTGAATGATGAATCTAAGAAAGACTCATTTTTGACCTAATCTATTGCATCTATGTCTTGTTCTTAATTATGTATAAGCTTATGCAATATTGATTAATGATTTGTTTTCTACGAAATAAAGTGTTTTCTCTTCATGAATCTGTTAAATCTTTAATATTCATGCATGAAGAATGTAATGCACTATTTTTGTAGAGGTATTGAAATAGATATGATACTAATTGTTCGAATCGGGTAGGTCCATGTGAAGACAGATCTAAAGTTGTTATTTACTTAGCGAAAGTTGTGAGCCTACTTCTTTTAGTTCTTATAAGCCAGTTCACCTCCCTTCATGAAGACTTGGACATCAGCTAAATAGAGTTGCAGTACTAGACCTTTGGAAGATATAGATATGTGCGAAGGCAGATTTGAGCTGCAAAGTATTAAGAATACACATTACTTGGCCTCTGGATGTAGAAACCTTGTTCTAACATCCCCCAATACTACTCCAGGTGAGAGTGCAGCATACACTATGTAGGTTGTTTCCGAAAGGGCCAACTGTTAGGGTTTTCTTGGTTGGCACGAATAACTCTGAACCTGGTTCAGGCCCCCTTAAGCCAACAAATGCTTTTATTTCAGGGAGATGGATCTTTCGAAGACATCTATGATAAGTGGTTTCATGCAAAGAAAGAGATTGAGAAGTGGATTAACTAAAAAGTGCACAGTTTGCGACTTAAGAGAACAGAAGCCCTAATTTTTCCGAGGAGTTGTGATTGTAGATATATTTGTACATAGATGAAACTGAAGCATTCTTCTGTTTCTTCCCTAACCAACTATATGAGTGGTTATCTAGATTGGTTGATAGTCAAGGGACGTGGAGGCTTAACGACCCTATAGTGTCAACTCCAGAACTGGTGTGACATCTGGAAGAATTAGAAAGAAATATCACACGGGTCATGGATCATTAGATTGATTGCACACTTGGAAGTTTTGTGATTGAGTTCGCGGTTGATCAAACTATATTCTATAGCAAAGCATAAAATAGGCTCTTAAAGGGACCACAAGGTAAGTATTTTAAATCATTGAAAATGTGGATTAAAATGTTGTTATGTGAAAACAGGGTTATGCAATTACCTTGATGTTTGGAGGTACGTGAAGTGGTAAATTCTTTAGAAGAAATGAAGGAGCAAGCTCAAAGTACAGTCCACTGATTGAATCACCATCAAGTGATGACCAAGGGATAGTGATGACTACACTAAGAAGTGGAGTATAGTTGATTAAGCAAGGTATCTGAAGGATACCCATCTATCCAGTTCACCTCCACCTCCATCTCCACCTCATATGCCAACACCTTCACCTCCAAGCCCATCTCCACTTCCATGATTTAGCATGATGAATGTGATGAAGATTTTAGTTTTTAAAGGGATAGGGAGTGAAGACCCCAAAAAGTTCTGGTTTGTTGCAGGAGCTGTATGGACAACACAACAGATTACGAATGATAACATCAAGAAAGTGTAGCTAGTCACAGCCCTACAAGATTGAGCATTGTCATGGTACATCAAGTACTATATTGAGAACCCCAACGTGAAGTTGGTGGAAACCCATAAAAATCTGAAAAAGGAGTTTAAGAAGCCTAAGTCAGAGTTGCAGTCTGTTAGTGAGTTTAAATAAATTCAATAAAAGATAGATGAGTCACCCTAGGATTTTGATCAAAGGATGAAATGCATTATCAGGCAGGCCAATATGGTGATTATAGATTTCCAACATCGAGACTTGTATATCACATCACTCTTACCACACTTAAGATTGTCGTTGTCCCAACAAAATATAACATCACAAGAATAAGTCTTAGAAATCGTGATGAGGCTGGAAGCCCTACCCTTACAGGATGCAAACCTTAGAGCACAACAGATTCACTCACAGCTAGAAAGCCTACACTTGGAATTGTAGAGCCTAAAGAGAAGAAAGGTAGCCTAGCTGAATGTGTGCACTGAAGTCTGGTGCTTGAAATGGAAGGGCCATGAGCACGATAAGGACCATTAACCAGTTTATCAAAACTATCCTATTGGGGGATAGCCTATTCCCCTGAAACCAGAGAATAACCTTAGGCTGAGCACTGGAGTTGTGGCATAGTGCGATATCTATTAGGTTACTAAACAACATGCAACAAATAATTGGTGCTTACTACAGAGGTTTGTGCAAACCCTTAGCAGTTGTTTTGCAATTTCTGTAAGTCTAAAGGTCATGATGAGTGTCATTGCCCAAACTATGAATAGATGATGGATAAAACCCCTACCTACTGAATGTAGGTAGAACGCTAGCCTTAGGATCAGGATGCAGGAGTAGCACATAGAGGATTCCAAGGTCGAGGACAAGGAAGAGGGGGCGGAGCTGGCAGAGGATGAGGGTAGATAATTTTCTATAACTGTGGCAAAGCAGGACACTCTGTGCGAGATTACACAAACCCCACACATCTGTCATGTCATTATTGTAGACAGTTCGACCATGTGATAGAGAAATGCCTGATCCTTATAGAAAAATGAAAGAAAATAAGACGCATCCCCAGCAACTTATGCAGGAGATCCAGATGATTAGAGAAAAGTCGCGTGAAGAAGATCATAGAATGAATACAGTAACAAGAAATGGTGTGACCATTGGTGCAGATAAGGGAAAGCAACGTGATACTGATGTGTGGGTGCGCAAGGCTGCCGAGAAAGAAATATACTTTGATCTTATTCAAGATAAGGAGACATTCATGGAAGCAAATAATAACTTTGTTGAGGCCTCCACCTCAAGAAGTGAGGAGAAAATGCTGAAAACTAATATGACACAAGAGGTAGCTCCTTCAGTATTAGCTACTTTTCTAAAGAGCTGTATGAAGTTGTTGCATGACAAGAAAGTAGTAGAAGGGCTAAAAGATCTAATTGACAAGTCTGCAAATATATAAAAGGCCCCTGTGGAACAGTGCACCATGAGAAAAATTGTTAAGCACAAGAAGTGAATGGGGTGCGAGATGAGGCTGACCACAAAAATAGGAGAATATGAAATGGACGAGGTAACCTTAGATCTGGGATCTAATGCAAATGTTCTTCCTAATAAGACATGGGAGAGAATTGGGAGGCTTACACTATTGTAGTATTCTATCTAGTTGTGCATGGCTAATCAACAAAATATTTTTCCAATGGGGCACTTATATGGTGTAACGGTATACATTAAGGGTCAAGCACGTTGGCTAAATTTAAGGTCATTGAAATAGTGGATGATAGTATCATGTACCCCACACTATTGGGGTTTAACTAGGATTTTGATATCGACACGATAATTAACTTAAAGAAGTGAAAAATGACATTTGAAAGGAAGGTGCTCAGGGTTGTAGTGCCACTAGAGCCTGATGAGGGAGCTTATTATACTGAACCTGTTCATGACTTCATGGAAGATAATGATAATCTAGATCAGATATACAAGTTCACAACTTGAAATGAAGATTGAATCAATCCTATGGCCGATGGACGAATTGCGTGGGACAGGGATAGTTCCTACAACTCAGACTCAGATGAAGAGCTTGAACACTGGCAGAATCGGTTGCATGAAGTATCTACATTGCATTGAAATATGATGACCAAATCACTCTGATGTGTGTCAATTGATGTAAGGAAGTTTCCACATTATGATGGTTTGGCTGATGTGGATATTTTTCTACATGAATTTGAAAGGGAAGTACCCAAAGAACATTGCTTCCAAGCACTAGAGTTGGCACTGTGTGCTACACCTGCCCGTTAGTGGGGTATGCACAAGGAAAGCTTCGTAGGATGGAAGGAATGTAAAATAATGATAAGATTAAGGTTTGGGTATACTAATAACTGTATGATAGAAAAATGCAGTGGGAAGGATGATCCACACCATCATTTGGCATGATGGACTAAGGCCTGGGAATGAATCCACAACCAAAATGGGTGCACATAGTTTGTCATACCTTAGATACAGTACCAATGAATTGGTATTTGGAAATGGAGTTTTGCCATGAGATAACTGAATGGGATATCTTAAGAGAGAGTTTCTTATTGACTTTCAACTTTGAGGATGGGTTTGAATGCATTGATGAAACGCTCCAGGAGATAAAAGTAGCTATATTCAGAATTCCTAAGGAACTGATCTAATGGTCTCAACCAAATTGGAGTACATAGCTCCACCATGCGTTGGAATGTTACAATGTGATTGCTAAAGAGGAAGAAGATGACCCTCAGAATATTAACATTCCAGAGACAGAAGGACAGTGCAATGTTGAAGGACTAAAAACTGAGAACTCAGATATATTAGAGCCTTTGAAAACTAAACAAGTAAATATTGGATCTGAAGCAGAGCCTAAGTTCACGAAGATAGGATACTATTCAAATGAAGATATAGTTTGTAATGTGGCCGAACTATTGTGCGAGTACCAGGACCTATTTCCAACAAAGTTTGCAGATCTAAAGGGGATCATTCGAGATTTGGGTGTTATGAAGATTACGTTAAAACCAAATACGAAGCCTGTTAAGTAGAGACCCTATCGGCTATATCCAAAGTATAAATAAAATGTGTGCCAAAAGCTTGATAAGATGCTCAATGCCAAAATTATTAAACCAATCGAGGAATCTGATTTGGTGAGACCAACAGTTGTTCAAGAGAAGAAACAAAAAAGAAAATCAGGATATGCGTAGATCTAAGAAAACTAAATAATGCATGCATGCACGATCCCTTTCCAAAACCATTTACAGATGAAGTATTAGAGAATGTTGGCGGACAAGAGGCTTATTCCTTTACTAATGGGTTCTCACGATACCATCAAATAAACGCCATGCCAGAAGACTTAAGCAGGACAACCTTCGCAACGGAGTGGGGTTGCTTTCAATATATAGCAATGTCATTCAGATTGAAGAATGCACCTACAATCTTCTCCATGGTACTGATTGTAGAATTTAAGGAGTTTATTCATAAATTTTTGAGGTTTATTTTCATGATTGGACTATTTTTGGGTTTGTGAAGCATTATGTTGCAAGTCTACTCCTTATGTTGGATACATGCCAAAGATATCAGATCGTGATGAATTTGAAGAAGTGTATATTCTATGCGCCCTTTGGATTTTTACTCAGCCATGTAGTATGTAAGCAGGGATTGAAGGTGGACCTTGCGAAGATTGCTATGATTGTGAATTTGGAAGCTCCCAGCAATGTAAAATAGTTGCATGTGGCCTTAGGGTACACTAGGTATATAGAATGTTTATCAAGGTGTATGCTTAGATAACCATGCCGATGGAAAAAAATATTGAAGTAAGATGTGAAAGATGCGATGTTGTGTTGGGATGAAGAACTCCAGCACAGTCTGGATGTCCTAAAGGAAAAGATGGTGACTGTGCCTATTTTGGTGTTTCCAGACTAGAAGAAAGAATTCCATCTGCATGTAGATGCCTCTTGCATTGCACTAGGTGTGGTATTAACATAGGCAGCAGAAGGAGAAATTGATCACCCAATAGCCTTTGCAAGCACAAAGTTATCAAAGGACGAGAAGAATTATTCCACTACACACCGCGAAGGGATGGTGATGGTCTATGTGCTACAAAAGTTTCAGTATTATTTGTTGGGCACACATTTTAAAATGTATACAGATCACTTCGCGCTGAAGTACCTGGTCAATAAGTCTGTGTTGGGGGGGACTATGAAGATGGTTATTTTTGTTTCAATAATATGGCTTTGAAGTAATTGTGAAGCCTAGAAGGCTAAATGTGGGACCAGACCACCTGTCAATAATTGAAATGGGTGAAGAACCAAATAGTTTAGAGGAAGAATTGTCTGATGCATAGCTCTTTGTGGTGCACGTCGTGGATGACCATTTTGTTGATATAATTCAATTTTTAACCATGAGTACAACTCCGAAAGGATATTCCACTTAGTAGAAGAAGGAATTAGTAGTTCGCTCTGCAAATTTTTCGATGATTTTGGGTCACTTTTATAAGATGGGAACATATGAAATACTGTGAAGGTATGTTCCAGAATTTGAACACACTAGTATCTTCACCGAAGCACATGGAGGAGTAGTAGGAGGACACTACGCAAAAAAAGTGACTGCGCTGAAGGTTTTGCGTGCAAGGTTATGGTGACTGACATTACATAAGGATTCCAAGATGTACTGCAAGGTGTGTGATTCTTTCGAAAGGGTAGGGAATCCTTCGCAAAGAGATGAATTTCCTTTAAATCCTTAAGTTTCGTTGCAAGTATTTAATAAGTGGGTTATTGATTTCGTAGGTCTAACAAAACCACCAGGAAAGAACATAGGCATACAGTGTATTATTACTGCAACAAAGTTTTTAACCAAATCGGTGGAAGCTCATCCAATAAAGGATTATACAACTGCCACTGCTGCGAATTTTTTTTTTGAATATATCTTAGCATGGTTTGGATTCCCAAATGTGTTAATGAGTGATAGGGGTACACATTTCTTGAACAAAATGATCAGTGCAATGCTTGAGAATTCAAGGTATATCACCAAAAGAGCACTAACAAAATCTTTGAGAATGCATTGACAAAGGTCTATAACATGCAGAGGAATGATTGGGATATACGCGTACCCACATTTATATTGGCATATGGGATGAACTACAAGAAGTTGGTAGGCCAAACACCATTTTGTTTCATCTATGGGATTGAAGTGTTAATGCTTATGGAATATATTGTGCCAAGTCTATATATTGCATCTTTGACAGAGGTGGCAGATCATGAGACTTTGGAGGAACAATTCGTGCAACTAATGGAGTTGCAAGAAAACCTCTTTCTTACTAGATTTCAGCAGCAAATATGAGCAGAATGAGAAAAACCATGGCATGATAGGCATATTAAGCTACATACTTTCAAGGTGGATGATTTAGTGCTACTATATGACAGTAAATTCATGAAGTTTTTGAGGAAATTTCAAATGCACTACTTAGGGCCATATGTTACTAAGGAAATCATGCATGGTGGCGCAATTCAGCTTGCGAAGTTGAATGGAGAGCCATTCCCTAGGAAAGTGAATGGAAGTAGGACGAAGTTGTATACAGGGGATCCTAGCCCCACGTAATGACTATATGGTCACATAACAATCTTAGCGCTCCATGTAGTTGCAAGGGGGAGAGGGACTTTAAACTACATTACCCGAAGAGGAAATAAATACAGAAAAGGGGTTCCACGATGGATGAAAAAGGTACTGTGGGAAACACTGCGATAAATGAAGTTGGTATGGATGGAGCTACAATGGGTGAGTTGTGCCAAAAGGGGTGGTGTTGCACAGTCAGGTCCAAAAGTAATTGTTGGAGTCATTTTTCAAGATTGGATAGTGAAAATACCATTAGGAGCTATGGGTAGGTGACATTTATGGAAAAAATATTTGGAGATTTGTTGCCAAAGATGCATTTATGATCATAAAATGGAGGGAACGGTTGCATTTGAATTCAAAAATACCTATCAATTGGGCACGTAGGTATGTCGCAGAACACTTTACATTCTGACGAATGTCTATGAGCCCTCCTATTCACACTACATGAGTCGGCAAGTTTGGGAGGATTTAGCTTCAAACCTGATATTTGCAACCTTACCTGAGTGGAACCAAAAGATCATCCTTTAAAAAATGTCTACACCAGTCAGTTCCAAAGTCATTTTTTCTCACTCTGGAGGCCCTAAAGTCATGTCCATGGAAGCTACATCGTTAGTGCTTATGGTGCCAAGGCCACCTAGACCAAAGAAATCGACTACTAAGGATAAGTAGAAGAAACCTGTACCAGTGAGGTAGTCACCTAGGAATAACCTAGAGGTTTGACAAAAAGAAAAGAAGGACAAGGTGAAACAACGAGAGAAACTGGTGGACTTGGAGGAATAGGAACTTCATGATTGATGGGTCTCTAAATTAGATAGAAATTAAGGCCCATTCCTCGAAATTAAACAATAACTTAAGGCCTATGACCATCCTTCAGCATATTAAACCTCTCTTTTTGCATTAGATAATTTATTTCTAACTTTAATATATTCATTAGGAAGGTTTATGAATAATTGAATATGTGTGCCTAATATTAATTTTTTTTGTGGAATATTATGAGAATATTGGGCAGATTATGAAGAATTGGAGGACGAGATAATTTAGGTACTTGTTCCCTACTACTGGAGTATCAATAATAAACAATAAGTTAACAAGATATTATGGAATTATGGCAAAAATTATGGAACTCCAATGATTGAGAAAATCTAGGAATGTGTTCCACCAATCAAGGGGACTAGATCCACTAATCAAGGGATTTTGGTAGGGAAAGCTTCTTCCATTCATGGGGAACTATTCCTAATAATTTTGTATTAGTACCAAGTCGAATTTTCCTCTAGGAGCATTTTTTCATTAGTGTTAGTATGGAGAGACCTTGTATTTTTGCAACTCCATTGTATTTTCTTGTAGGGATGTAATTCTATTGATGAAAATAATGAAGATTTGTGTCATGTTCAACTTCTAAATCTTGTTCTCCTCTATAGGTCTCTAAGCTTCCTTGGGCTTGGCCATCCTAGGAGCCTTAGAGCCCTTTTGTATCATTTTTTTTACTTCTTTTAATTGCTTATTCACATGCATCTCTTGTCTTTATTTCTTTCCACATTTGCATTTAGAATTAATGATTTCTTGTTGTAGGATTGAGTTAAATGGTTGATGTAAGTTCTTTTGCAGGATCACAAGAATTATTTCATCCTTGGAAAATATTTGGAAGTTCATAATAATCACTGAGTCACTTGGATTAGTCTTCTTATTCCCGAATCTAGAATGTTGGATCTCTCGAATTTATCTTTTCTTTAATTATTGTAATAATTAGATCACTGTATTATTTTTAGACTAAGAGATGATTGTTAGTATACATATGTATCAGAGCTTGAGAATAGGGATTTAATGCTTGAGTGATAAAAACAGAGATTGAGTTGTCAATGCAGTTAGGATACGATTTGATTCATAAAAGAGGAAAGAATGTAATAGCAGAGAGATTACCGAGAATAGAGTGAGAAAAAGAGAGGTGTGACAGAGATAGGGTTTGAGATTGAAACATAGGTTAGACAAACTATTGTAATCGAGCTAAGAGGGCAAAGACTTTGTAATTTCCATTTTGTTGAATAATTTATTGAAGTGTGGTGTGGACGGATTGTTCTGGTGTAGGAATTCTCTTATGACTGTGTATCGGCGCTCTTGACCCTAATCAGGTATTTTTCTTTGTTCATACATTTTATTTGAAAATCACAGTCAATTAGTGTTAAGCATTAATACTGAGTTTAAGCACTAAAATTTTCCTTAAGCGCCTTTATTAAAAATATGAATTAAGCAAGTGGGTGGAATTGATAACTCGGAAGCGATATCTCTCGCATCCTAAAGGTTGTAAACATTATTCCTAAAATTCAAGTGATTAACCTTAGTGGGTGACACGTAGCATGGGAAAACGAATTTTCCTACATGCTCTCGACCTGATATTGGTTGTGCAACATTTCACGTGAGATTTCATGATAGTTGTTCGATTGGATGTGTCACATCAATGGTGGAAATCATCTAGGTTAGTTGGTGAGAGGATGACGCGATATCCGCTGGGTCTGGAGAAGTGAGATCAATGGCGGAGATTGAAGCGCTTGATAAAAGGAGAAGTCAATGAGGGACTAACAGTGATTGGTCAGATAAGTGGGACCCTCAGGGTGAAAATCCATGTACAGAATCTGTTTGTGTGTAGCTGATTGGTTACAAATTTAACCCGTAGTCGAATTACAAACTGCCACCTCATCTTTGTCAAGACAAAAAGACAAAAAGAAAAAAAAATTATTTTGTTCATTTACATGCACAATAGTAGAAGGTTTATGGTTTGAATTTGCATGCTTAAGACGGTAGGACTACATACATGTTAACTTAGCATTCTTTTGAAGCAAAGCCTCTTAGGAGATAATAAGAAAATGGTGTGTTTTAGCATTTGATTTCATTCTCTTTCCTTTTACTTTATTTCTTGTAATGGCTTAAGGTTCCATTTCAAGCATTTCATTTTATGCAATTAGTTTAGCATTTGACTTCAACATGTGCACTCCATTACATCATGACATCAAAGTAAGGACACATTGTATGTTGCACAGATAGTGTTGATAGCTGTTAAGTTTGTACGAACCCTAGGTTGATAATTAAAGTTGGTAACCTTTGGAGTTACATCATTCTTGTTGCAATACCGAGGCTCATCACTTTTTGGCGCTGTTGCCGGGGAGGTGTCAAAGTATGCATTGTTTTCTTCTCTAGTTGATTCATTTATTTTTTGCAAAAAATCAAAAAATATTTTCATTAGGCATATTTAATTTCAAAAGTAGAAAATTTCATTGCATTATAGTTCTCATTCAATCATAAAAACAAAAAGATCTCCAACACCACCACCCACCACCCACCCCCCCCCTTTGATCATGTGGTGCAATAAGAGCCACATCACCATTCACTTTTGTAGGTAGAAGAAGAAGATGGAAAAGAATGTAGAAGAAATGGATGGGGATGATGACCATGAGGAAGATCCTCTTGGATTTCCCATTCAAGATACTGATGGAAGTGTGCACATGAAGAACATCCCTCCATCTTTTCTTCCAAAATTTCATGGTCTAAGTTCAAAGGATCCGGAAACCTTTCTCTTTGAATTTGAGATTGTTTGTAGATATTATGGTTTCTTATAAAAAAATTGAAAAATTGAGATTGTTTCCGGCAACATTGAAGGATAGAGCTCTTAAATGGTTCATGAGTTTAGGGACTAATTCAATAAGATCATGGAACGATATGCAAAATATATTCCTAGAAAAATATAAAGATTCATGATCTTAAAAAAGAAATATTTAGCATGAACCAAAGAGAAGATGAGAGCCTTGAGGATCTAATAGAGAGGTTCATGTACAATGTTAAGAGGGGAAAGCTACATCATTTAGGATCTGACACACTAAAAACCCTCTTACTTAGAACAATTAGGGATGAGTGGATTGATCTCCTTAATCTCATGAGTAGAGGTGATTATACGAATTTTCATTTGAGGAAATTTGTGAAACATGGAAAAACATATCAAGAGGGAAAACAAGAGTAGGTAAATCAACATCAAGATCAGTAAGTCAAGCTAAACCTGGAAATTTTTTTGATGATTTTAAAACAAAAATTCTTAGCAATCTAACAAAACAAGTAGAAATGTTAAGAATGCAAGATGACGGAAAAGAAAATTTTGATATTGGTTTTGCAAAATTACATGATATTAAATATTGTCCATCATTACCAAGGTTGAAGAAAGTTCACCAAGAGGACAATGGAGCAAGTCAATTGCCAATGCAGCAATGTTTTGTAGCTCCAAGAGGACCATGGCAGCCTATTCAACCTCATATGATGCAAAAGAGTAATTCACAATTTCAAGCTTATGCACATCCACCTCAAAGTAACTGGAACACACTCTTTCCTTGGCAACATTGGCCATCTCAATCCCAAAACCAATCTTTCCAACAAGGTTGGCAAGGAACTTATGGAAACCATCCACAATATCCTCAGTATTTTCCTCAATATCCTCCATACCCAACTCCATGTTATCCTTACCATCCACCTCCACCACAACCATAACCCTATCCACATCCATCTCAAATATACACTCCCACTCAACTACCTATACCACCATTTCCAAACCCACACGTTGAAGTAGCTCATCCCACTTACAATGTTGAGCAACAACACTTACAAACATCTCCTCTTGTTATCAATGGTATTCATCATAGCTCAGGAAGAGTATTGGAAAAAAGAGATTATCTTGATATCATTGAAAGACCACATCTAGAGGAAGAAGATTCAAATGAGAAGACGACAGAATCATGGGCTGCACTTGATGAATTGTCTCATGGATACCATCAAATCATCCATGTATTCAAGAGAACAATGAGCAAAAAGAGGAAGATTTGAAGGTCATGGTAGAATAATACATGAACAATGATCCAGATCAGCAAAAGGACCAAGGACATAATAACTATATTGAAATATGGTTCTAGATAGTCACTATGTTGCAACATCAATCTCTTCCTCAACTATGCTTGTTCCTTTCAAAGTCAAATCATTTGGTCTCTGAAATACAGGTACATGTCAACGCATACATTTCAAGCCTCCACATCATTTTTTCTGTCATCTTAATGTGCACATGGCTACATTGGAAGTATTCTTATACTTGAAAGTGATTTTGTTTTTCAAGTAGGGTAGAGTAGAAAAAAATAAATTGAAAAAAATAAAAATAAAATCTCAGGTGAAAACCTCTTTGGAGGCACCTGAGATTGGCTCATTGATTGAAAACCTCCATGAGGCAGTCAATGGGTTGGGAAAAAATAAAAAATAAAATGAGAAAAAAGAAAAGATCCTAGGTGAAAACCTTCTTTGAGGCACCTAGGTAGACCTACTAGTTGAAAACATCCTCGAGGCAGCTAGTAGGCCTAGAATAAAAAAAAGGGAGAAAAAAATATATATATTTTCTCCATGTATATCTTTGATGAATGCATGTACTCTCCAGCGTGTGCAAGCAACGAGAACAAGTTGGTGCCAAAGGGAAAATTGGTCAATCCTAGTCAAAATAAGTCAAATGTTGACTTTCTCCTCCTTTTCTCAAATGCTCCAGAAAGGCCAAGGCCATGCCAATCCATCACCCTCATCTATTTCCACCATCCATAAATCATTCTCAAGCTTCTACCATTCAATTTGCTTGTTGTCCTAAAAAACTACAAGATGCTCTGTTTTACTACAGGATACAAAAATACATAAAGCACACATTTGTTTTTTCATAACTTGAAAACCATGCATCCATTTGCCAAGCTATTTCAGGGGGAGATGCATATGGATGACGGTAACATGCTCAAGTAGTTTGAGCAAATTCCAGTGCACGGTTCCCAAGAAATTGGCCTCTATCACCTTCAGCCATTTTTACATTTTCTCAATATCTGTGCATCCATCTGAAAGGTTGTTTCATGAGCAAATGCATATGGATGATGGTAACATGCCCATGCAATTTCAACAAATTCGAGTACACATTTTCCAAGAAATTGGCCTCCATCACTTTTAGCCATTTTTAGTTTTTCTCAAGATTTGTGCATCCATTCACCAAATTTTTTCTATGGGGAGGTGCATAATGATGATGGAAACATGCTCAAAACATTTCAGCTCAATCCAGTCCATCGTTTTGGAGATATGGATAAAAATTCAATGTCCTATAAACCTACAGGACACAAAACAACACCTATAGGATTGGAAGTGAGCAGTTTTAAAGGAGATCCGGAGGTCAAAGAAGCTCCTCTAGATCTTAGCAGTAGCATCAAGATCATCATCATCACCATCCAACACCTGCACATCAACATCAAATCAGTAGCAACATGCATGCCTCTCCGACAACCATTGGGTAGGTACAGGTGTGCAATATTCTTGACGTCTTCCCTTAAGCATATTATAGTTAGAAATTTGTTCTCAATGCATGAGAGATGAGGTTTCATAAGCTAATGATTGGTCAGCAATCTCAACCACCCTCAGCTAGTTAATTGCAACTCACTCCTTCACTCATGCAATTTTAGAAAGTCAAATTATGAAGGGTGGTGATTTCAAGGAATGATGAAAGTAGTTAAAAGAAGAAATTGTTGCAGAGGCCAAGTCACCATAGCACTCCAAGCCCTCCATCCACTTCATAATCGCTATCTATCCATCATTCATCCATCCCATTTCATTCTTGAAAACAAACAAACAAGAGCCTCCTCTCCAATTTCACAAACCTACACTACTCCCTTTGAGCCCTAGCATCATCATCCAATCCCTCTTCATCATTTCTCATCACCCCCATACAGTTAGAAGACTTTGAAGGAAGAAGGAATGACTACACAGGAAGGCAAAATATTGCTAAAAGAAGGAAGAAAAGAAAAATTGTGTTAAAACCCAAAATGACAGTGCCTAAGAGAAACCTAATCAAAACAGAGAAATCCAAGGCCATTAGGCAATCATCTAGGCCTCAAGGGAGAAGAAGAAGGAAACAAAAAGAAATAAGGCATTCACCATCAAAATATAAATCAAACTGTAGTGGTGAAAAGAGGTGTTCCAAAAGGTCACCAATATCTTTCTAGCTTTTGTCCAAGGCCTAAAAATGGGAGAAATACATAAGAGTCAAGTTGAGGTCCTACCCTAACTGTAGTTTATCATTTATGCTCAAAACTGGTTTCTTGTAGTTTTGACAAGAATTCATACAAGATGTCCTTTTTCTCATCTAAATGCATTTTGAGGGTATTAGAGGTGTTCAAATGGTGGAACAAGGTAGAAGAAGGTTGATAAGCATGTGGAAGACCTTGCCAAATTGAAAAATATACAAGAACCAATCTTGAATAAGGGGAAGAAGGCAAGTTAATGGTCTCAAGAAAAAATGATTTTTCTCTGCAAAAATATTTTTTTGGGCTTGTCCTTGCAGAACTTGCATCCAATATTCTTAATGCAAAAGAGAGAGGCCACCAGGGCCATGGAAGAGGCGCAATGAGGACACTAAGTTGCTCAAAGGATGAGCAACACTTTCAATAGGGGGTATGATGGCCCTCTAAATTAGACATAAATTAAGGCCCATGCCTATAAATTAAACAATAATTTAAGTCCTATGACCATCCTTCGGCACATTAAACCTCTCTTTTTGCATTAGATAATTTATTTTCAAATTTCATATATTCGTTAGGAAGGTTTATGAATAATTGAATATTTGTGCCTAATATTTTTATTTTTTGTGGAATATTATGAGGATATTGGGCAGATTATGAAGAGTTGGAGGAGGAGATAAGTTACAGACTTGTTCCCTACTACTGGAGGATCAATAATAAGTAATAAGTGAATAGGATATTATGGAATTATGGCACAAATTGTGGAACTCCAATGATTGAGAAAATCTAGGAATGTGTTCCACCAATCAAGGGGACTAGATCCACTAATCGAGGCATTTTGGTAGGGAAAGCTTCCTCCATTCATGGGGAATGATTCCTAATCATTTTGTATAAGTACCAAGCCGAATTTTCCTCTAGGGGACTTTTTCATTAGTGTTAGTGTGGAGAGAGCTTGTATTTTTGCAGCTCCATTATATTTTCTTGCAGGGATGTAATTCTATTGATGAAAATAATGAAGATTGGTGTCATGTTCGGCTTCTAAATCTTGTTATCCTCTATAGGTCTTTGAGTCTCCTTGGGCTTGGCCATCCCAAGAGCTTCAGAGCCCTTTTGTATCATTTTCTTTCCTTCTTTTCATTACTTATTCACATGCATCTCTTGTTTTCATTTCTTTCTACTTCTGCATTTAGAATTAATGATTTCTTGTTGTAGGATTGAGTTAAATGGTTGATGTAAGTTATTGTGTAGGATCAAAAGCATTATTTCATCCTTGAAAAATATTTGTAAGTTCATAATAATCATTGAGTTGCTTGGATTTGTCTTCTTATTCCCAAATCTAGATTGCTGGATCTCTCGAATTTATCTTTTCCTTAATTATTGTAATAATTAGATCACTGTATTATTTTTAGACTAAGAGATGAGTGTTAGTATAGATGTGTATCAGAGCTTGATAATAGGGATTTAATGGTTGAGTGATAAAAATAGAGATTGAGTTGTCAATGCAGTTAGGATAGGATTTGATTCATAAAAGAGGAAAGGATGTAATAACAAAGAGATTATCAAGAATAGAGTTAGTAAGCGGGAGGTTTGACAGAGATAGGGTTTGAGATTGAAATAGAGGTCAGAGAAACTATTGTAATCAAGCCGAGAGGGCTAGGACTCTGTAATTTTCATTTTGTTGAATAATTGGTTGAAGTGTGGTGTGGATGTATTTTTCTATTGCAGGAATTTTCTTATGACTGTGTATTGGTGTTCTAGACCCTAATCAGGTATTTTTCTCTGTTCATACATTTTATTTATAAATCATAGTCAATTAGTGTTAAGCGTTAATACTCAGTTTAAGTGCTAAACATTTCCATAAGCATCTTTATTAAAATTATGAATTAAGCACGTGGGTGGTATTGATAAGTGGGAAGCGGTATCTCGCGCGTCCTAAAGGTTGTAAACGGTATTCCTAAAATTCACGTGATTAACATTAACGTGTGACACGTAGCATTGGAAAACCAATTTTCTTGCATGCTCCCGACTTGATATCGGTTGTGCAAGATTTTTGCGAGATTGCGCAACAACCATTTGATTGGATGGGTCACATCGACAACATAAGTCATCTGGGTTAGTTGGCGAGCGAACGACACGATATCCATTGGATCTGGAGAAGTGAGATCAACAATGTGGATTGAAGTGCTTAATAAAAGGAGAATTCAACTAGGGACCGACAGTGATTGGTCAAATAAGTGGGACCCTCAGGGTGAAAATCAACATACAGAATCTGTTTGTATGCAGCTGATTGGTTACAAAGTTAACCTGTAGTCGAATTATAGACTGCCACCTCATCTTCATCAAGACAAAAAGACAAAAAGAAAAACAAATTTATTTTATTCATTTACATGCACATCAGTAGAAGGTTTGATGGTTTGAATCTGCATGCTTAGGACAGTAGCACTGCATACATGTTAACTTAACAATCTTTTGAAGTGAAGCCTCTTAGGAGATAACTAGAAAATGATGTGTTTTAGCATTTGATTTCATTCTCTTTCCTTGTACTTTCTTTCTTGCAATAGGTTAAGATTTCATTTCGAGCATTTCATTTTATGCAATTAGTTTGGGATTTGACTTTAGCACATGTAGTCCATTACATCATGATAACAAAAAAAGGACATATTGTATGTTGCACACATAGTTCTGATACCTCTTAAGTTTGTACAAACCCCCAGTTGATAATTAAAGATGGTAACCTTGAGAGTTGCAGCATTCTTGTTGCAATACCGACGCTCATTAGCGATGGAGTTGAGGAGTTAGATGCCAAGGAGGGTGATCCTATCACATGGCTCCCAGCATATATCTGTTACAAATCCATTTGGGCACATCACTCCCATCATTCAAATCAGTACTATTGGGGCTCATAGAACCCTAATTCAGTTTCTACATGCCCTAGGAAAGTGAACACTTTGAATGTCTCCTTCCCTAGGAGTTTCTTCACCCGAATCCTCCAGAAATGCCTCCTTGAGGGACCAGCGCAACCTTTGATAGGGGTAATTACGCTTCAATGCAAGTCGTTCCATGTTAGGGTGCTTTCCAGAGCACTTAGGCCCACTTTGACCTGTAATGGCCGATATTGAGCAAAATTCACATAGGGTTCTGGGAACGTTATTATCTTTTGGAGCCATCTAGAAGATTCCCACACTTATCATCTCCTGTGAGCTTGAAAATGGATGAGGAACGACTTAAGTAACTTCCTATCCTCTCATCCCTTCCTCCATGGAAACTAACTCTAAGTTTGGAAGGCCATTCAATACTTTTGTTTATGACCAAACCACCATCATTTGCCTATAAATTGAGCACTCATCTAAGTGATCAGTGTTGGCACTATGACTCAGGTTTGGCACTATGACACAGGTGTTATCCTTGATGGCAAATCACTCAAATGACAGATCACAGTTCAGGCTCTCAGAATAAAGGAAAAAGAGGTATGTGCAGTTTCCACTTAACCAAGGTTTGTATACACGCGAGATCACCGATCAAATGTCGTGTATGTGTATGCACGCACTTTCATGCATGGAAACATGCGTACATGTGGGAAAACTCATTTTTAGTCCATGGTATTTAGTTCTTGGTATTTGGGCCTATGGTTTTGGATCATGGTATCTCATCCGAAGTGTTGAACCCAAGTATTGGTTCTAAGTGGTTTTGGACCATGGTATTGAGTAAGGCCTATGACTATAAAAGGGAAAGGAGATCATTAGGTAAGGGCACTTAAGCATTGAATATCTTATGAAGAGCAAGATCTAGAATACTGGTCATTGGGTTATGGTGCATAGCTAGATCTGAACCAAGGAGGAACCTGAGCGCTATAAGAAGGATAAGTTCTATTGATGGGTCAAGATCTTAAGGCTTGAATAGTAGCATCTTTGTGTGATTTTGATCTGATATATTTGGTGCATGACTTGACCTATAAATCTAATAATCTGAGTATAACTGATGTCTAAATATTTGAAAAGGGAAAATTGTCTTTTATAGATCTGTACACAGGTTCGACACAACAAAGGCATGTATACAAGCTGGTTCAGTAATTCAAAATAGCGTATATGCTGGTTTGCCTTAATACATAAGCGTATGCATGTAGGTTCTTCATCTTGAAGTAGTGTATGTCTCATAAAATATGTTTTAGCTACTTCTATTTATTGTTGCAGTATTCTGGGTTCAGGATTGGTATCTAGTTATTTCTACTGTATTATGGGTACAACATTCAGAGAAGTGATTGATTGATTCAGTTTTGGTTGGTGCAAAATGGGATTGGTTGATGCAAATACATTTGATGTCTGATTAATGTTATTGATGGATCCAATCTGAAAATTTATGAAACGTGGTCCCTAGAAGAAAAGTGAAGGTTGTAGCCTTTTGTAGGTTAGCACCTACATACTAGTACATCGTCTAGTACAAGAGCTAAGGGGGTTGTAGCTCCCTTCCAAGAGAAGCTGGAGAATGATAAAATGTTGTAACCTTCCGCAGGTAGAATCCTGCGTACTGGTATAAGACTGCACCAATACAAAAATATTGTAAAAAGAAGTTTCTTATTAAAGGAAGATAAAGACAAATTGCAGCAGGTGGTTTTCACCCACATTGGGTTTCCACCTTATATCTTGTGTTCATGTGTGTGATGATTTGTTCTATTTTAATGTAGATATTTACTGCTCTTATGGTTAATGAAGTTCTGATGCACTGATTAAAAATAAACATTTAATGGATCAATTGAATCATAAGTTTACTAGATATACACTAGTTTCTTTAGAGACAGTTGTGTATATACACAGGTTTCCATAATTGAAGTAGCGTATATATATCTGAGTATGAAAATGGAAAAGTGTTTGATTTGATAATATTGATTCACTGCCCCCCTCTCAATATTATTTCCAACAATTGGTATCAGAGTAGGTCCTTCAGAAGAATATTGATTTCTTGAAGGAAGATCTATTATCATGAGCAACTACGGAAGGGATGCATCCATCAGGCCACCAATATTTGATGGGAGAAATTCCATCTATTGAAAGGTAAGAACCACAACCTATCTTCAATCTCTTGGTGTAGAAGTTTGGGATATCGTGGAAGGAGGATACACATTCCCATCAGCAACTCCTACAGATACAACTGGTAAAAAGCAGTATGAAACAAATGCAAAGAATGTCAATACCAATCTCTTGGTGCAGAAGTTTGGGATATCATGGAAGGAGGACACACATTCCCATCAGTAACTCCTATAGATACAACTGGTAAAAAGAAGTATGAAAAAAATGCAAAGGATGTCAATACTCTATTGGGGAGTCTATCTCAATCAAAATTCGTCAAGGCTATGCAGCTCAAAACCGCCAAAGAAATATGGGACAAGATCATTCTAAGCTATGAAGGAGACAACCAGGTAAAATGTGCAAAACTACAATCTCTTAGAATTCAATATGAAACTCTCAGAATGCACAATGATGAAAGTGTGGCTAATTATTTCTTACGTATAGATGAGATTATTAATTGCATGAAAAACTTGGGTGAAGAGATAAAAGAAGTTACTTTAGTTGAAAAGGTTTTAAGATATTTGTCTTCTAAGTTTGAATCAAAAGTTTCTGCCATAGAAGAAAAGTAGAATCTTTAGAGTATTACGATGTCACAGCTGCACGGAATCCTAACTGCTTTCGAAATGAGAAAAGGGGGTCCATCAAACATCAGAGAAGCCGCATTCAAAACTTCAAAAGGATAATACAATGAGTCAGGACACACGTCAAAAGGAGAGGAAGAATCAAACTTTGTTAAGAACCTTCAATGGGGCTCTAGAAGATTCAGAGGTAAGCTACCTTTCAAATGCTTTGCTTCTAGGAGTGTCGGTCACTATGCAACCAAATGTCCTCATAAAGATAAGCTTGATAAAGGTAAGGAACCAGATAAATAGAATAGAAAATAGAATGTATGTAGGAAGAGCTTTTATACACATGAAGACAACGATGGACTTTCAAATAGTGACGAAGATGAACATGGTAATGATTATAGACTTTTGATGGCTTTTGAAGATGATGATTTCTTGGATGTTACAGATGAAGATGATCTCTATGAAGAAATCTCAAAATGTAAAATCTATTTAGAAGAAAAGAGTATGATCATAGATACTCTGACATTCCAACTTGCTAAAAGAGAAAAATAGAATGAAAAGTTAGAATGTGAAATTGTGGGACTTAGAAAAGATATTGAGAAAAAAAAAAGCTCTTAATCTTAGATGTTCTAAAGGATCTGAAACTTTCTATAAGATTATAAAATTGTAGCGATATCCTCTAATTAAGATAGGCCTTGGATATACTGAAGAAGTATCTCAAGCACAGAAGCCATCCACCTCCAAAAGTTAACTTTATGCAGCAAGGAGAAGTGAATAGGTTGGCAATCGTCAGCAAAGGCATAAAGTAGATCACCTGGTAAATCAAGGTCAATCTACTTCAAGGATGAACAGAGATCACTAAGTAAATTAGGGTCAATCTACTTCAAGAATGAACAGAAGCTACAACCAACTGCAAGTAAATCATTCTCAATTTGCCTCAAGAATGAATGTCAATGGAAACTACAATCACCTAGACGGTAGATTTGATAATCGCAGGAATTTCTTTAATGGCCAATGTTTTTCATGTCGTAATTTTGGACACAAAGCTGCTTAATGTGTTGCCTACAAGACCATCATGTCTCGAGAAGCACGAAATCAAAGGAGCATGATTGGGATCATGAAGAGGACCTACAATAACTTTTCTACTTTTGAAAATAAATTAGAATGCTCTATTTATAACAACTTCAGTCATGAAGCTTCTGAATGCAGGAGTAAGTTTTGGCAAATGGAGCAACTGTCATTGGGTCCCAAAACATGGAGAAAGAAAGAACCACAACCAGAAAGATGTCGTATAGCCATATATGTGGAAGGACAGGAAAATCAGTGGTACATCGACAGTGGATGCTAGAAACATATGGCAAGTGATAAAGAAAAAATTTAGTCATATTGTGCCTTAGAAAAGGAAAGGAAGGTCTCATTTGGAAATGACACCCCTACGGTCATAAAAGGTAAAGGTTCCTTTCTTTTGAAGGAAAAAGTGAAAGCTAGAAATGTTATGTATGTTGATTGCTTAAAGCATAATCTATTGAGTGTTAGTCAAATGTGTGATTAAGGAAATGAGGTAATATTTTGATCAAATGGATGTATTGTTCATGAGCTTGATACAGGAGAAACAGTGATCAAAGGCAGAAGAACTCCAAATAATTTATACATACTCAAGGGAGGACAACAACAATGCTATGTAAGCAAAAATGATGAAAATTGGCTATGGCACAGAAGATTGGGGCATCTAAGCTTCCCTCAGATAAGGAAAGCATGAAAATATCAGGTGGTTCATGATCTCCCTGACATCAGAATTCTAGATAATACAATATGCAAATCATGTCAGTTTGGTAAGCAAACCAAAACTCATTTCCCTGAGAAGGAAGGATCAGCTACTAAGCCACTCGAACTTTTCCATACTGATTTATGTGGTCCATCAAGGAAAAAGTCACCTCGAGGAGAAGAATACATTTCATTGTTCATTGATGACTTTTCCAGAATGTTTTGGATAGGAATTTTGAAGCATAAAGACAAAGCTTTTGAAAAATTCAAAGCATTCAAAGCCTTGGTTGAAAATGAATCTGATCGCAGAATCAAATGCCTCAGGTCTGATTGAGGAGGGGAATTTACCTCAGATGAATTTTTTGACTTTTGTGAACAACATGGAATAAGAAGGGAATTCTCTACTGCAAGGACTCCTCACCAAAATGGAGTAGTGTAAAGGATGAACAAAATAGTTCAACAAATGGTTCGTGCTATGCTTGATGAGTTTGGAACTCCTGCAACCTTCTGGGGTGAAGCTACATCTACTGCCATTACTATTCTCAACAAAACAAACATTTGGGTAAATAGCACTCAAACGCCTCATGAACTTTGGTATGGTAAGACTCCTATGCTAAAATACTTCAAAGTTTTTGGAAGCAAATGTTACATCAAAAGGACTGATGAAAATCTTGGCAAGTTTGAACCTAGAGCAGATGAAGTCATTCTTCTTGGTTACTCTTCCCGAAGTAAAGGATATAAGTGTTACAATAAAAGACATGGAAATATTGTTGAAAGTATTGATGTGGTGGTTGATGAAGAAGGCAACAATTCAAAACAGATAAAAACTGAAGATTTTGAAGATGAAGAGGATTATCCTTCAACATCGGATAAGATTAATGGTGAAGAAGAAACTTATGAGGCACCAGAAGAACAGATAAGAATAGAAGAAAAGACTCCATCCAGGTACATTCAGAAGAACCATCTAGAGACTCAAATTTTAGGGCAGAAAGAGGCAAGTGTTCAAACAAGAAGAACTATAACAGAAGCTTCAAGCTATCTAGAATTTCTCTCCTTCATTAAACTATGAAATGTAAGTGAAGCATGCAAAGATGAATGCTGGGTCAAGGCCATGAATGAAGAACTTGAGCAGATTGAAAAGAATAACATGTGGGAATTGATTCCTAGACCTAATGATAAGAATGTCATAGGGACCAAATGGATATTCAAAAACAAGCTCAACAAAAATGGAGATGTTATTAGAAACAAGGCCAAACTCGTTTGTAAAGGCTATGCTCAACAAGAAGGTATAGACTTTGAAGAAACTTTTGCACTAGTTGCTAGACTTGAAGCCATAAGAATGGTCCTTGCTCTTTCTAGCTTTCAAAAGTTCAAAGTATATCAAATGGATGTGAAATCTGCCTTTTTAAATGGAGACTTAGAAGAAGAAGTGTATATTGAGCAACTAGATGGATTCATCCTTGGAAATGATCCAAAACTTGTATGCAGACTTAAGAAAGCACTCTATGGTCTTAAATAGGCTCCAAGGGCTTGGTATTATCATCTAGACAAATACCTCCATCAACAAGGTTTTTTAAAAGGATCAACAAATAGCAATCTATATATAAAAATTGATAATGATAAATTGCTAATACTTGTTGTGTATGTTGATGATATCATCTTTGGTAGCAATGAAGAAGCCATCAGTCAAAAATTTGCTTTGGTGATGCATTTGAAATGTCCCTGCTTGGTGAGCTGACATATTTTCTTGGTTTACAAGTCCAACAAAACAAAGACGGTATCTTTTTATCACAAACCAAGTACCTCAGGAAGATCTTGAAGAAATATGGCATGGAATATTCGAAACTAGTATGTACCCCTATGGTAAAAAGATGCAGCCTCAGTGCAAATGATGATTCAGTAGCAGTACATCAACCAACCTATAGATCCATGATTGGTAGTCTGCTCTATTTGACAGGTACCCGACTAGACATCATGCATGCAGTGGGAATAGCTGGAAGAATCCAGGCAAATCCAAAAGACGCACACCTTTAGGCTAGTAAAAGGATTTTCAAATATCTTCAAGGAACACAAAAATATGGCTTATGGTATCCTAGAGACACAGATCTCACACTTCATGCATATATAGATGCAGATTAGGCAGGAAGCATGGATGACAAAAAAACCACTTGTGGTGGTGCATTCTTTATGGGTTCCAGATTAGTATCTTGGTTAAGCAAGAAACAAAGTTCAATTGCATTATCTACAACTAAAGCAGAATATGTGGCTGTTGCATCTTGCTGCACTCAACTCCCTTGGATGATGCAAACTTTGCAAGACTTTCAAATCATTTGTACTCCACCTATCTCCATTTTATGTGATAAGACAAGTGCAATCAGTATTTCAAAGAATCCAGTCATGCATTCAAAGACCAAGCACGTACATATCAAATATCATTTTCTCCAGGAACAAGTGCTTGAACAAAAGGTCAAATTGGAGTACATTCCCTCCAAGGAACATGTTGTTGATATATTCACCAAACCACTTCCCAATGAGACATTTGAATACCTCAGACAGAAGTTGGGAGTAGTTGATGCATCATCTTGCTGTTGAAACCTATTTTCTTCAGAGAAAGGTGGGTGTACACGAGTTTCATGAAGAGCATCCACATACATACACCTATTTATGTAGGTACAATCGCGTATATGTTGGTTTAGAGGAAAACAATGGGCCAGACTCAGGATGAAAAGATTTTGACAAGGGTCTGATAGAGACCATCTGGCACAGGTTTAGGGGGAGCATATACTTCTAATAATTCATTTTTGGCATTGTCTTAGAAGATCTTGGTTCAATTTCACAGTTGTTTTTTATTTCAGGTGGAATAGATGTTAAGGGAGAACATGGTTGCTGGTCTGAATGATGATTGACAGATGTTGCTGATAATAGTTGTCGATGACTATCATAGTATTGTTGTAGATATTTTGTCTCTATGTCATGTATATCTTTTATCATCAAGGTCATGTAACGACCTATTTTTGTTTCCCCACTATGCCTGGGATGGATGATGTAATGTTCCTATTTTATCATGTGTAATCTTTTGGTGTATCCCCACTTGGTTGGGTCGATAAGTTAATATGGGTATATCCCCCCTTGGTTGGGAGATGGATGTATGTATGATTACTTGATAATAGGAAGGACATTTATAATGTATAGAGTCATGTTCTTTCTTGTAGAACATCTTTTTGCAAACCTTGCCTATAGTTAGGGGGAGCATGGATAGCACAAGGGAGTAGAGATTTTAGCATGTATTCAGGGGGAGCATAACCTTTAACCCTTGATGTCAAAGGGGGAGAATGATTTTGAGTGACTTGGGGTTGCCATCAAGTCCAAAAGGGGAGATTGTTGGCATTATGACTCAGGTCTGGCACTATGACACAGGTTTTGTCCTTGATGGCAACTCACTTAGATGACAGATCATAGTTCAGGCTCTCAAAATAAAGGAAAAAGAGATATACGCAGTTTCCACTTAACCAACGTAAGTATACACGTGGGATCGCTGATCAAAAGTCGTGTATGTGTATGCATGCACTTTCATGCACAGAAAAGCGCGTACATGTGGGAAAACTCATTTTTTGTCCATTGTATTTGGTCCTTGATATTTGGGCCTATGGTTTTGGACCTAGGTATTGAGTAGGGCCTATGACTATAAAAGGGGAAGGAGATCATTAGGCAAGGGCACTTAAGCATTGAATATCTTATGAAGAGCAAGATCTAGAATATTGGTCATTGGGTTATGGTGCATAGATGGATCTGAACCAAGGAGGAACCTGAGCACTAGAAGAAGGATAAGTTCTATTGATGGGTCAAGATCTTAAGGCTTGAATAGTAGTATCTTTGTGTTATTTTGATCTGATATATTTGGTCCATGACTTGATCTATAGATCTGATAATCTAAGTATAACTGATGTCTAAATATTTGAAAAGGGAAAATTGTCTTTTATAGATCTGTACGCAGGTTTGGCACAACAAAGGCGCATATACACACTGGTTCAGTAATTCAAAATAGCGTATACACTGGTCTGCCTTAATACAGAAGCGTATGCATGTAGGTTCTTCGTCTTGAGTAGCTTACATCTTTTAAAATGTTTTTTAGCTACTTCTGTTTATTGCTATAGTATTCTAGGTTCAAGATTGGTATCTGGTTACTATTACTATATTCTGGTTACAACATGCAGAGAAGTGATTGATTGATTCAATTTTGGTTGGTGAAAAAGGGGATTAGTTGATGCAGAGACATTTGATGTCTGATTAATGTTATTGATAGATCTAGTCTGAAAATTTATGAAATGGGGTCCCTGGAAGAAAAGTGAAGGTTGTAGCCTTATGTAGGTTAGCACCTATGCACTAGTGCATCAGCTAGTATAAGAGCTAAGGGGGTTGTAGCTCCCTTCCAGGAGAAGCTGGAGAATGAGAGATGGTTGTAGCTTTTGTAGGTAGAAGCCTACGTCCTAGTATAACACCGCACCAGTACAAAAATATTGTAAAAAGAAGTTTCTTATTAAAGGAAGATAGAGAAAAATTGTAGTAGGTGGTTTTCACCCACATTGGGTTTCCACCTTATATCTTGTGTTCATGTGTCTGATGATCTGTTCGGTTTTACTGCAGCTATTTACTGATCTTATGGTTAATGAAGTTTTGATGCACTGATTAAAAATAAACATTTAATGGATTACCTGAATCATAAGTTTACTGGATATAAGCTAGTTGCTTTAGACACAGTTGCATATATACGTAGGTTTCCATAACTGAAGTAGCGTATATATATCTGAGTATGAAAATGAAAAAGTGTTTGATTTGATAATACTGATTCAGTCCCCCCTCTCAATATTATTTCCAACAATCAAGGGCTGGACTTTGAGAATTTGTAAGGAGATATTGTTGTTGTGAGGTTTGAGATTGTAAACAAGTATTGTTATGATGCCTAAGTGTTGTGCTTTTGATCGGATGTTGGTTGGAACCCAAGCTGGAAGAGTGACAATGGATCAAACTTCATGGTTGTAATTCTTCCTTCTACTTAATAAAGTTGTTTACACATTTTCCCATATTCGTATCTCTATGTGTGATGATTATATGTGTAAATTCTTTTGCTTCAATTTGTTTATAGTAGATAGATCTCTTTCTTTGATTAGTTTTTGTCATTGTTCATGATTACAGGTGCTTGTCAAGCGAGTTAAGTTCGAGAAGGAGCGTCGAGAGACAAAAAAAGGAGATAAAGTGAAAGAGAAAGATAACAAGTAGGTCCCTTGTATTATTTATCTTCTATAGAAAAAGGTTAAGCACGTTAAATATGTTGTTCTAGGTGTAGCTACCCACCTAGGGAAATTGTGTTTATCCATAGATGCAAAATTCCACATAAAAAATTGGCAACTCGGTTGGGAAATGATCATCATTATGGGTAGTTTACCTTCATCCTAGTACACTCTATTAGACTTTGCTTGCTTCCATTGATCCTGTGTCAGCCTTTTAGAAGTGTCTTTTGGAAAAACTTGTGGTTTCAAGCCCTTAGGATGGCCTCTCTGGCACAAACGCGGGTCAGGTCAAGAGACAGAGTGCTCTAGAGCACCCCTGGCTTGAGGACAGTGCTTTGAAGTGCATTGTCTCCCATTCAAGGCTATGGTGATCCTCCTTAGGTAAAATATTCCTCCTTTGACTTTATTTTTTCTGAATTTCCTTCTGTTTCTGCTTGCTGAATGATCAATGATGTTTGTCTCTCTGAAATCAATTTTTGTTTCCTCTCCCAACCCTACTTTGGCTTTGATTGTTTAGTGTTTCTTAAATGATTTATTTATCTCTAGAAATTCATTGTCGGAGTTAGTTTATAGTCGATTAATATTTGTTCCAAAGAAAGTGCTGTAAAAGTCTTCATTGCTTTCAAAATGGAACTGTCATAAAGTCTTCATTCTTGCAAAAAGATAGATTGATTGTTTGTGCATTAGTTTCCTTTTGTTCATCGCAACATTAAGGGAATTGAAAATAAAAGCTTGCATTGTGCATTAAAGAGTTTTTGTGTGCTCATAGTAATAGTTTAGGGAAATTGCATTAGATATGTTCTTTGTTCTTTGATTCCAAGAATCTGAATTGCTTTATCCCTACTAGCTAACATTTTCATTGTCAAAATTGATTGAAAAGGCTTCTTATCATATTAGTTTCATTCTAGGAATTGAAAATACATCACGTGGTGAACCTTGAAAGGAAAATTCTTAATCAAGATCAACTTAAAATTAACATCAATTAACCTAATGGAGCATTGTCACCTAATGCAAAACATTTAGAGGTTCTAGGCTAGAGATGTGTTCTGGCGTCGTAAAACATAGCATCTGTTGCTAACTTTTCTGCGATACAATCCGAGTATGATACCTCATTCCATGTATGTGAGTATATCGTAGCTAGTCCATGTACCTTCAGGTATATAGGGCAGTGTTACAGTACGTAAAATATATGGGAATGCTCTCACTGTGCGGTTTAGCATTAGACAATGCTAATACAGATTGGGTCTCCACATACTTTTAGGTATATATGGGAGGACAACACTAGGTTGCTATCCATCCTTAGGTAACTGAGTTGACCACCTTGTATACTATGATACACTAAACATAACATTCAGGAGATTGTATTCCCATACTTCTCAGTTCACCGCGAGGTATTCTATAGTTCATAGTTTCTTGGTAAAATGCTTTTCCTAGATTACCCATTTTTGTTTATTTCTTTTTTGTAATAAAATCAATCAAAAATTCTGCAGGAAAATCAACCCTTACCCCATCGTTCGTGGAGAGCAGCGAGTAAACTGCCTTTATCGCCCGAGGTTACACCCATCTCATCGAAGCGGTCTCATTTGACTGGATCTAGTTCTTCACAAACATCTAGTTGTTCATCTAACTTACCAGAAGGACCTATATCAATAAGTACTGTGATTCATGTTACTCCTATAGTTGTTGGTATATCTATCACCAAAGTGGAATCTCCATAATTACCTGAGGAAACTAGAACTGAATCTAGTGAAACAGTAACCCAAGTTGTTCAACAACAAGTTGATTCTCAACCTGAAGTTGTTCAACAAGAAATTACTTTTGAACCTGAATCTATTCAACCAAAAGGTAATCTTGAACCTATCACTATTCAATTAGAAACTACTTCTGAACCAGAAGTTGTTCAAGAAGTCCAACCTGAACTTGTTATTTTACCAGAACACTTGGATCTTGAGGTTGAACAATCATAAGTTGTTACCTTACTGGAAGAAGATTGACCGGTACATCCTCAGACATTCGTAACTATTGAAACTTCCTCTTTATCTCAACAACAAATACCAAAAATCTTTTATGGACTAGAAGGTGAAATTCTTTCACCTGGTTTAATTTCAATAAAAGAGGAACCTAAGGTAGAATCACCAAGAACTCCATTCCATTTTGGAACTGGACTGTATATATATCCTTATACTCATCATTTTACTACTCCCTTTGTTCTTTATTACTTTTAGACACTCGTTGATTCATTGGGAAATTTATTTGGACATTTGACTATGGCAGAGTCAACATCACAGACCATACCATCCGTTACGGCTATGGCAGAATCTTCTATCATATCCTCTTCGATGTTTACTATGATACCTGAGTCACATTTGTATGGTGTTCCATCTGTCCCATCAGGTGACCAATATTTATCGAGAACCCACTCAGGTGTTGCTTCTAGCCCTTGATATTCACCAATGTCCTCTACTAGAATTTTATTTGATTCTTCACTAACAGATACTAAACCGCTAGACCCATCAAGTTCATATCAGGTTGGTTCATCTATTTACTGTCCTATGTATCCTCTTTACACTAGACTATCCCTATACAAAGAGAAATATGCACATTTTCCTTATCCTCCATTTTCAGGGGGGAAACCATATGTCAGTATGATGTCGTTTTTAGGTTAGCCTAGAATGACTGGCTGTCCATGGCAGCCAACAATGCCCATTCAACCTAGGCTTGTGTAACCATCAAAACCTATGCAATATGCCTCATCCATACCTAAAACACTTGTTGTTATAGCTTTACCATAGTCACAAGCTCAGATTGTTGTATCTCAACCTATGTAAGTTGGTCCTTTAACCTCAGACCCCCAAGTTTCAGGTATATAGATTCAGCCTTCCCGGGCCGTTTTACAACAACCACCTGCGTCTGGAGTCCAATAACTTCAGGCTAGTTTACCTATTATTGGAATGACTCAAACTTACACTACTTTTGTGTATTCACAACTTTGTCAACCTTACATTGGTGGGAAACAACTGTTAAATCAACAACCGTTCTATCAACAACAACAAAAATTGCTTCAATAGCCTTGACAACCCCAATATCAATAGAAACAATTCCAACAATACCAACCTCAACCTAGACTTGGTCAATAAGACTATGCTGGGTTTGGTCAGCAACAAGTTTATCCAGGTCCTGGTCAGTAAGCCTATGCTAGGTTTGGACAACAAAAATGTATCCCAATGTTCAACAACAACCTTATGCTATATTTTCTCAACAAACTTACCCTTATCAAGGTTACCAGCAACAAATGCCTTATGTTGGTATGCAAAGTCCTATTTCCCAGGCAATCCAATCTTACCCTAGATATGCTCTGCCTAACCTTAACAGATAGTTTCCTTTTGTTGCAACACTTGAATTAGCAGATCTAAACTAGTTCACCAATGACCCAATTCATTATGCACCTTGGTGGCTGGTGATTCCTCATAAATTACCTTTCGATATTCTGAAATTCAATGGAAACCCTAGAGAAGACCCACCGAACCATGTCATGACTTTTCATTTATGGCTTTCATCAAACTCCTTGAATGATGATTCAGTTAGACTACGTCTTTTCCAAAGAACGCTTAATGGTGCGCTGCGAAGTGGTACATTGAGTTACCACAAGCTTCTTTTGATAACTTCACTACCTTAGCTACCACATTTTTAACCCACTTCGAGTTACCCATATGATATGAAACTGGAATGGAGGTATTAACCAACTTTAAATAGACTGCTGCTACTCATATCTTTGATCATATTCATGAGTGGCATCGTCATCATCGAATGGTTAAAACATATGTTCTTGATCAGCTTTTAGCTGAGTGGTTTATAAAATCCTTGTTGCCACCTATCAGTGAGGATGTGGCAAAAGGTGGAGTTGTCATTGAAGAGAAAGTAATTACTCATGACCAATATTTGGAATTTATTTATACACAGTCTGGCATGCTCTATGACATTATCCCGAATGCACCCTGACCAACTTTCATTGTACCTCCATCATCGAGTAAGGACTCTCATGCTAGTGACGGTGTGATTGGTTCTTCGAGCACACCAATGGTAGGTAGACCATATGGTAAAATAGTTGCCATTTCCAATCAAACTACAAATGCACCTGATAACATTCTTGCTTCTGAAATCAAAGCCGTGTCATCTGACAAAGGCAAGAATGAAAAGCAACTAGGAAGCAAGAAGAAGGGGAAGAATCATAAGAAACAAAATAATTCCCCTCAAGAGAAATCATCTGATTCCTCTCCTTCATCTAGGAAACCTCGTTACCCATATTTGACCTGTAATGATGAGCATCTTACGTGATATTGTCCTTGCTGCTTCGAAGTCTCAAATATTTTGAAGACTTCTAATACATCCACAGTATTGATTGATCCTTTTCCAAAACCGGAGATAGATATGATTGCTACAAACCATGCTTCCACTTCCCAAGTGCTTATGCTATCCACGTCTAAGCCTAATCAACATGAAGTAAAGATTATGGAAATCAACCTTCATCATCGAATAAATAGGCTGATCAACCTAAATATTTGACTTCGACTTCCACTGATCCTATTCCACCATCTATTGCACCAGAATTGATAATAAAACTGCCTAAGGGAGCTGTACATAAATCGACACTTAACCCTAAAGCTCGAGTTGCACAGAATTATAACATAGTAGAAGATTTGGCTCAGTCACCTTCTACTATGTCGACACTCAAGGGGCTTCAAAATTGTCCCTCCCAAAAGCAGACTTTGTTGTTAGCAATTGGTGGAATCAATCCAACTAATTCCAATCTTGTGGTTTTCAACCATGTGGGTTATAGGCCACAATTAGTAGCACAATTAGCATTCCTGATTCAAGTAGATGCCTTGAATAAACTTGTGCATTGAACCATTATTGATGAGGGGGCATCTACTTGTATTATGACTATGAATTTCTAGAAAACACTTGGCTGACCGCCTTTGTCATGTTCACCAACAAAGTTAAAATCTTTTGAAGGTCGCACATATGCGCCTTGTGGAATATTGAGTAATTTGTAAATTGAACTAGCAGGAAAAATAGTAACTGTTGAAGTTGAGGTTGTTGAAAGACCCCTTGACTACAAAATTTTTCTAGGAAGACCGTTGGTTTATGCTATGGATGCTTTGGTTTCAACGTACTGTCATACAATTACATTCCCTCATAAAGGTGTAATCACAGTTATTGACCAACTCACCTTCTTCATCTCTAGTTCACAAGCTACAGGAAGCATTTTGTTCATACACAAACCCCCGCTATCTCTTCAAAACATTGGTGTAGGTCTCTTCAAGGATCCTTCCCTAATGGGTACTTTTTCACTACCGTCACCATCAAACTTGTCGGAAGTGGCAAAATTTGACACTTGCAACATGATGTCTTCAACTTCATCTGACTTAGGGAAGATTACCAATAGTTTTGAAGTTGATAATAATAATAATGAAATCATGCTACTAAGCCCTATTGAGCTTGCATAGCAATCAATCTTTTTGGCTTGTGTGGTGAACCCAATTCCATCTTCACCAATTGTACAGGTAGATTGTTCATTAGAATATGGTACTTCGTCCGATCCTTTTTCACGTGTATTTTCTACTGATGAAGGAATTGTCCAATCAATGATGACAAAAGAAGAACCATGGGAAGATTATCATCATTGTTCCCATCATCTAGATCGCATAGAAGATTATTCAAATGAACTTATCCACACTTCAGTTATTGATTTCCTTTCGAATTTTGTTTTCATAGATACAGTAGATTCCGAGTGAAACCTATCAAATATCAAAGAAACTATTTCTATCAATATTTCGACGAAACCTAACATTGTAGAAAACATTAACGTTGGAAAATATTGTTCTGCATCAGAACTTGATATTTACTGTGCTCTCTTTCATGAAATTGGAGATATATTTGCATGGTCATATGAGGAGATGCCAGGAATTGACTCTAGTATAGTTGAACATGAAATAAAAATGTATCCTGATGTCAAACTAGTGCGACAACGCCTCCATCTTGTTCATCCAAAGAAGGCTGCTGCTATTAAAATAGAAGTTGAAAAACTTTTGCATGCTGGTTTCATTTACCCTATTCCTCTTACTAATTGGGTTTCCAATATTATTCCTGTCATGAAGAAATAAGGGCCAATACAAGTGGGTGTCGATTATAAGGATGTTAATCAGGCTTCTCCAAAATACAATTATCCTACTCCCATTATCAACCAGATTATTGATAAATGTGCCAGATGTGAAATATTCTCGTTCATGGATGGTTTCTTTGGCTATAATCATATCAATATCTGCCTAGAGGACCAACTTAAAACTACTTTTATTTGTCCGTGGGGCACATTTTCTTATAGGAAAATCCATTTTGGTTTAAGGAATGTAGGGGCAACATTTCAGAGTGCAATGAATTATGCCTTCCATGACATCGAACATATTGTTGAACCATACCTTTACGATTTACCTTCTCATTCACAAAAGTAGACTGATCACCTACAACACTTGAAAGCTATATTTTTATGGTGTCGACACTATAAAATACAATTCAATCGACACAAATGTGTGTTTTGTGTTGGTTTTGGTCATTTTCTTGGATTTGTAGTGTCTAAGGAGGGAATTCAACTCAACCCACTTAAGGTTAAGGTAATTCTTGACTTGCCTCCACCTTCAAACCTTCTTCAGTTACAGAGATTCCAAGGGAACGCTAACTTTCTGAGGAGGTTCATTCCCAATTACACTGAAATGGCTAAATGATTTACTCATTTATTGAAAAAGGGGATGGCCTTACATTGGGATCAGGTTGCACAAGCTTCCTTTGATGCTCTTAAATATACCTTGATTATAGCCTCACTAATATATTCCCCAAATTATCAAAATGACTACTTCCTGTATCTCGCCACTACATATACAACCATTGGAATGGTTTTAGTCCAAGAAGAAGATGGGATTGAATGTTCGATACATTATTTGAGCTGCAAGCTCAATGATATAGAAGTTAAGTACTCTTACATAAAAAATTTAGCATTGGCTTCTATTCAAGTTGTATAGAGATTTCGCCGCTACATCCTGCTCTGAAAGACCACTATCATTTCAGACTGCAATCCTAGAAGATTTATTTTTACACGTCAATTGCTGGGGGGAAAATACTCAAAATGGATCGTCATTTTGTAGGAGTTTGATTTGGAATTCATCAAATCCAAATCAAAGAAATATCTAGTCTTTGCTAAGCTTCTTTGTTACCTTCCCTCGAATACCATTGATTCAACTTCAGAACCATTAATTCTTGATGAGTCTCTATTGTTGATTTTGTCATCTGATGTGTGCTATGAAGACATACTGATTTATTTCTGAACCCAAACTTTCTGGCCCGATACCTCTCGCTCGCAACATACCAAGCCAAGGATTATCTGATCATTGACAACACTCTTTATTGTCATGGTATCGAGACAATTTTAGGAAGGTGCCTCACTCATGAGGAAGCCGAGAAACTTTTGAATGATTGCCATTCAGGTGCTTGTGGTGGACACTTATCTAGTTATGCTACCATGCAGAGAAATTATCCATGATGGTTACTTATATCCCTCCATATTTGAAGAATGCATTATTGTCATCAGAAGTTTTCATGCATGTCAGATATATGACCATAAAGCTAGATTGCCACATGCACCATTGCATCTTCTTGTCGTTGTTGGACAATTTACCAAATGGGGCATTAACTTCATTACATGTAACCGCACCTCGGTCAGGGACATGCATATATTATAGTCGATGTTGACTATTTCATGAAATGGGTCAAGGCAATGTCGACAATAAACAACAGTGATGAGATGACTACACCTTTCTTTTTCAACCATGGGGTTGCCTAATTCTGTGTACCATAGGCTATAGTTACAGATCATGGGTCACATTCTCACAATCACATGATGAGTGAGTTAACTACCAAGTTAGGAATTTCTCATGATAGTTCTACTCCTTATTATCCACAAGTGAATGGACAAGTTGAGGCTATCAACAAAGTCCTGAAATCCATGCTTCAAAGAATGATAGGGGTTCATAAATGAAACTGGCATTGAATCTTGTACTCTGCCTTGTGGGCATATCGAACCTCAGTTAGGAATGTAATTGGATTCACACCCTTTCAATTGGTGTATGGTTTGGAGGCAATCTTGTCGATACAATATGAAATTTCATCTCTCAAACTCGCGACTGACCTATTACCCGACACTTTTGATGAAGAGGCACATTTCTTAGAACTCATCCATCTGGATGAAACCCATCGTGAGGTTGTGTTGGCTAACGAAGTGCATAAGAAATGAATCAAGGCACAATATGACAGAAATGGCAAGCCTAGCATTTTCTTGGAAGGAGACCTGGTCTTGCTTTATTATCAAGAAGCTGGTAAACTTGGGGCAAGAAAATTTGAACCACTATGGATGGGTCGTCACATTGTCAAGCGTGTTTTGGCAACCGGTTCCTATGAGTTGGTGGATTATGATGGAATTCCATTGTCATAGCACCAAAATGGGTTGTACCTCAAATGTTACTATGCTTAATTGAGTGTAGTAAAATCACTGTATATATGCTTTAATTGCATGCGTGTGTGTCAGTGTGTCTTTTATATTTTTTATGTGTTTAAGTAATATGCTTTATATTTGTTGTAGGTGTTGGAATCTTTGGAACCATTTGTTGGTTATACTAATGGTGCTAGTCATAGTACTCAAAAGCTATCTTCTGTAGCATGGAATATCTTTGCTCCAAGTCGTGAGTTAGTGAGTTTTCAAGGGATTTGTATCGGTCAATCGACAAACAATATCACTAAGCATAGTGCGTTGATCGAACTTATCTCTCATGCCATTTCACTTGGGATTCGTCGAATAATTTTTAGGCCAGACTCACAACTCGTCGTACCACAACTAACAAACATTTATACCATCCGAAATCCAACAATTCTCCTTATGTTCCTTAGAGTTTGTATTTTGGAAAGACATTTTGAATACATTCAATATTAACATATTTCTAGAAACTTTAACACATTAACCGATTCATTAGTGTACTATGTGTTAAAAAGACATTTGCAACACATGTAAAAGTAAAATTTCAATTGACATCATCAGTTGAATAGGTTTGCAAATAAACATAAATATATATATATATAACTACGAAAGTAAAATAGATAGATGTTTTAAAATTTTTTACAAAATTTGTGTCCAAGACATGTTTGGTCATCTGACCTAAAAACTTGAAATGCACACAAAAAACATCCTGAGTAGACCTAGTGATGCTCATGATAACAATTCACAGCATGAGCTATCATGTGCAAGAGTTGCATCCAACAGCCAAGAACACCATTCGTATGGCACTGCAGCCTCATAGGTAACTCCTTGATCCAAACATCTAGAATACTAAGGGTTAATCCCTCTACATGATCCTGCAACTCTGCTAGTGTCTCGGCCAAATCCAAATCCTGCAGAACTACTCTCCCAACATTTCTCTGTAGTGGTCCACCTGCATCCTGTTGGTGTCTCACAAGTTGAACAATACCCACATCTACATTCATGAGAAAGATTTTAGTTTAGTATTGGAACATCAAAACACAAAAACATGTAGAAACATAAAAATCAAAAAACATTTTGCTCAAAAGCAATTTACCTATAGTACCCCATTGAATGCTTACTGGTAAACTCAACTCTGGATCTCCACAAAATTCCATCCTTGCATATGGATGCTCCTCGATGACAATGTGTTGTCGATCGAGCCAACTCAAGAATGAAGTAGAAAATGTAGTTGATGACTAACCTGCATGTCTAGCCATCAATTCAACCCACCTCTGCATCTGTGGATCTCTAGGACTAGGTACACCTAGTGTCACATGTTAGGGTTGCATCAATGGAATTATCTCTAAGGTAAAAGCGATTAAGAGTGATCCATAGCTAAAATTCTTGGTCTTATTGCTATTTACGTTTGTTAGTTGTTCTTTCAGTGAAGAAATTATTGCCTCACACCAATTGAATAAAGTTGGTTGATCCAGATTTAAACAAGAATGCAACAAATTATAGAGATAACCTTAAACACAGAGATGCAATGGAAATAATACTTCATTTCATTAATGTAAAATACTGAAATATTCTTACAAATAAGAATGGAAATAAACTAGCTAGGGCGATGGTTGCTTATCTCTGAGAAGAGATGTCGCAGCTACATGCCTTTGAATTGTCTTACAATGAGGCTCAAGGTCCTTTTTATTATTGAAAAATAATAGCAAACCCTGAACAACCAAAGCCCTAACTCGAAGAGATGTAACACTAAGAGTTTAGGGGCCCCGTTGGGGTGAGTTGGATAGCCAACTTCTTAGGGTCGTGACTTGGTCATATTATCTCCGTTTGACGTGCATGAGAGCTCGTTGGAAAGATCTCTCTGATGATTACGATAGAAAATATGATTTTAGACACATAATAGTGGGTGGTATATTTCCCGAAAAACATCGTTTAGGGCCTCAAAACGGCTCTGGAAGTTTAGGACTCTAAAAATTGCTAAAAATAGTAATCTATGTTATAATTAAGGAAACTGAAAAACTGAAAGAAGCAATGGTGAGGGTCTAGGTGGAATTAGTGGTTGGTCACCAATATCCACCTGGATCAATCCTCCCCCCTTAGGAAGCAATGGTCCCCATTGGATTGAGTTCCTCCAATAGATGAGGGAACTTCTGCTGAACTTGGTCCCTGGTGAGCCACTTGCCATAGTGAAGGAGTTGGCCTACTTTGACAACTTGATACAGTTGGATATTCTACTAGCGAGTGTGCTTGATCTGTGTGTCCATGATCTGATTAGTTGCAACTCTAATATCACTAATCCAGATTTAAATAGGAACACAAAATATTATAGAGATAACTGTAAACACAGAGATGCAGTAGAAATAATACTTCATTTCATTAATGTAAAATACTAAAATATGCTTACAAACAGGAATGGAAATAAACTAGCTAGGGCGATGGTAGCTTATCTCTGAGAAGATATGTGGCAGCTACATGCCTCTGAATTGTCTTATAACGAGGCTCAAGGGCCTTTTTATTGTTGAACAATAAGAGCAAACCCTAAAGAACCAAGACCCTAAGCCGAGGAGATGTAACACCAAGAGTTTATGGGCCCCGTTGGGGTGATTTGGACAACAAACTTCCCGGGGTCGCAACTTGGTCATAGTATCTCTGTTTGACGCGCATGATAACCCATTGGAAAGATCTCTCCAAGGACTATGATAGAAAAAATGATTTTAAACAAAAAATTGCCGATGGTAGATTTCCAAAAAAACGTTGTTTAGGTCCTCAAAATAGCTCCAGAAGTTTAGGACCCGAAAAACTACTACAAATAGTAAACTGTGCTATAATTAAGGAAACTGAAAAACTGAAAGAAGCAATGGTGGGGATCCAAGTGGAATTGGAGGGAGGGCCCCAAGATCTAGAACATTGAAATGAATCTTGGGGGGGAGGCCCCTAAGATATGATGAATTGCTAGAAGAAAAAGAGTACAATGCCCAATAAACAAAACCACAAATAAATTTTTTGATTAAATGGAGAATAACTGTAAGAGCTACATTGTGGTGAACAAAGTGTCCTTTTGCAAAATGTGACTTGTTATTTATAGTATTTTTCTCTTACAATACCATGGGTCAATTCCATAGGTGAATGAATACCATGGGTGGATATCACAATACCATGGGTCAATTCGATGGGTGAATGAATACCATGGGTGGATGTCACAATACCATGGATCAATTCCATGAGTGAATGAATACCATGGGTGGATGTCACAATACCATTGGAAAATACCATGGGTGAATGAATACCATGGGTGGATGTCACAATACCATTGGCAAATACCATGGGTGAATGAATACCATGGGTGGATGTCACTTACAATACCATGTGTGGATAAATACCATGGGTGGATGCCACTTACAATACCATGGGTAAATTCCATGGGTAGATGAATAATATGGGTGGATGAATACCATGGATTGATGCCATTTTCCATTCAAATCATTCCTCCCTCCTTAAGAAGCAATGGTCCCCGTTGTGTAAAGTTCCCTCCTGCAAAGCCTTTATTGAATATGAAGAGCCACTAAAGATAAGGGTTTTATGTGGTTAACCCATAACCATGATGAACGAATATCCGAGGATAGAGATACCCTATAATGCTTGTGACCAATTGTGATTCTGACAGTGTGTGACCTAGCAAATGGACTTTGATGAAGTGTGGGTTTGTGGATGACCGATAACCATGATGAACAAAGATCCGAGGATAGAGATACCCTATAATGCTTATGACCAACTGTGATACTAACAGTGTGCGGCCCAGAAAATGGACTTCGATGAAGTGTGGGTTTTTTGATGACCCATAACCATGAAAAATGAAGATCCAAGGATAGAGATAACTTGTAATGCTTGTGACCAACGGTGATACTAACATTGTGCAGCCTAGCAAATGGACTTCAATGACAAGGATTTTGTGCAGTTGACCCATAATCATGATGTTGGTTGTTTATGATGTAGCAGGTGCCTACACAACCTGGGGTGGAAGGGCACGTCTCCAATGGGAACCTGCTCCGAATGTTGCTGCAGAATTAAAATGGACATAACTCAGTCAATATAACTCATAATATTTATTATAACCTATTTTTAGAAGCAAAAGGACCATTTTGCATCTTCCTATGTGATGGAAATCCTTATCTGGACACTCTAGAATCTCAGATTCGCCCTGCAGTTTTTCTGACGTCACAAAAGTTCTGAAAAAATAGTTGATTGTGACTCAACGATATCTCCCACATCCGAACTCCGATTTGACCCATTATTTTTTTAAATTGGGTGATTTTTCAAGAGGATCTCAGATCTACAATCCGTTTTCTGAAATTCTACACAAAAACTTCAAAAAATAATAGGAGAATCGCCATCCACCAATTGTCATCAGAAATAATTTCTAGAACATAGCTTATTTTAAATCAGCGATATCTCCCTCATCCAGACTCTGATTCAGCCGGTTGTTTTTTTAATTTGGGTATTTCTTCATAGAGAATCTAGATTTGTTATTTTTTTTTGGGTAAATTTTTCCCCAAAAATTTCATATCTAATATGCAAACTCGCCACCCAAAAACATTCCTGCAAAAAAAATGAAAAAGAAAAAAAAATTCCCACTTGGACCAAGAAAATTCTCTGTGGTGGACGTAGCACATGCGTGAAGTTTGTTGAATATTGCTGAAAATTTTGAAGTTGAAATATGCATAAAATCCTCATTCCCATGGAATCATAACCTGCTCTGATACCATTGATCCAGATCTTGGGGGGATGCCCCCAAGATCTAAAACATTGAAATGAATCTTGGGGGGGGAGGCCCCAAAGATCTGAAAAATTGCTAAAAGAAAAAGAGTACAACGCCCAATAAACAAAACCACAAAGACTTTTTTTTTATTAAAATGGATAATAACTATAAGAGCTACATTCTGGTGGACAAACTGTCCTTTTACAAAATGTGACTTGTTACTTATAGTATTTTTCCGTTACAATACCACGGGTCAATTCCATGGGTAAATGAATACAATGGGTGGATGCCACAATACCATGGGTCAATTCCATGGGTGAATGAATACCATGGGTGGATGTCACAATACCATGGAAAAATACCATGGGTGAATGAATACCATGGGTGGATGTCACTTACAATACCATGTGTGGATAAATACCATGGGGCGATGCCACTTACAATACCATGGGTAACTTCCATTGGTGGACGAATAATATGGGTGGATGAATACCATGGGTTGATGCCATTTTCCATTCAAATCATTGGCTCAAGACACTCAAGTGCATACTGCATATATCATATGTTCGTCAGATGAAGTTTCACATACTCGCATGGTTAGACTTGTACTTGAGCAAACGATTGAACGAGATAGAAGACCCTGGATCTAGTTTCATCCATCTAGGCTGCGATTTCAAGAAATGTACCAAATCATTCATACAATGGATTTACAATGTGGTCATCCTATCATGGGTCTATATCTGTAGACAACTATCTATGTACGTGTAATGAAAGTTTATATTCTGAGCATGGGTATGCCATCCCTCAGCAATTCATGAGAACAAATCAAAATATCATGATATTATGTATTGTAATTGATGTAGGTCACCATCCACTTCGGAACCTCCTCATCACATCGTGAAGCATATCACTCAAAATTAATATTTCTGACTTCATTCTTTAGGGGGTAGCTTTTACAGATCCATCTGGATACATCACTCCCATCATTCAGATTAGTACTATTGGGGCTTATCAAACCCTAATTCAGTTGTTATATGCCCTAGACAACTCAACACTTTGAATGCCTCCTTCCTTGGTAATTTCTTGGCCTGAATCCCTCCAGAAATGACTCCTTGAGGGACCAGCATAGCCTTGGACAGAGGTAAGTGCACTTCAGTGCAGGTAGGCCCATGTCAGGGTGCTTTCCAGAGAACTTAGGCCCAGTTTGACCTATGCTGGGAGAGATTGAGTGAAATTCACATAGGGTTCTTGGAATATTCTTATCTATAGGGGGTTTACGTAGTGCATTATATTAGATATCATTTTTGGGATTCAATTGTGTTAAGTAAGTCATTTATGACTACCTCTCATGGAAATGGTCATACGTGAACGACTTACTTAATGCAGTTGAATCCCAAAAATGATATCTAATATTCTTATCCTCTAGATCCATCTAGAAGATTCCCACACTTATCATCTCCTATGAGATCCAAAATGGATGAGGAATGAGTTAAGTAACCTCCTATCCTCTCATCCCTTTCTCCATGGAAACTAACTCTAAGTTTGGAAGGCCATTCAATACCCTCATTTATGACCAAACCATCATAATTTTCCTATAAATTGAGCACTCATCTAAGTGATCAGGGGCTGGACTTTGAGAATTTTTAAGGAGATAATATTGGTGTGGGGTTTGAGATTATAAACAAGTATTGTTATGCTACTGAAGTGCTATGCTTTTAATGTGATTTTGGTTGGAAGCCAATCTGGAAGAATGACAATGGATCGAACTTCATGGTTGTAATTCTTCCATCTACTCAATAAAGTTGCTTACATCGTTTCCCATATTCTTGTCTCTATGTGTGATGATTATATGTTTAAATTCTTTCAATTCCATTTACTTATCATAGATAGATATCTTTCTTTGATTGGTTTTTGTCCTCTGTTTATCATTATAGGTACTTTTTGAGCTAGTTATGTTCGAAAAGGAGCGACGAGAGCCAAACAAAGGAGACAAAGTGAAAGCGAAAGATAACAAGTAGGTCCCTTGTCTTATTTATCTTCTATAGAAAAAGGTTAAGCACTGTAAATCTATTGTTCTAGCTGTAGCTACCCACCTAGGGAAATTGTGTTTATTCGTAGATGCAAAATTCAACATAAGAATATCCCTCCATGGGAAGGGAAGCCAAGGTACCCAAGGACCCAGATTCAAGCAAATTCATGATCTCTCCATCGTTTTTTCTAGAGGAGGTAGATTTTGAAGGCACGCTCATATCGCGTATCCCGATATTGAAAATGGATGATTGGGATCTCGCCAACGACAAGAAATTCCCTCATCTAACCACCAAAAAATGCATGATAAATATTTACTATGACAAAACTAGGGTCACAAAACTAGAACCCATGAAATGGGTCAAAGGCATTGAGCAAGTCAAGTTACAACATATGCTTTGCATGCCACACTTCCACAGGTCGATCATCAACACTGCTTATGTGCCCTAGATGCTCGATTTGGTGCATGATGGGTGCTTCTGGATCAGTGAACCCATCCTTATAACCGATATGCTCATATGTATAATTACGAAGCTTCCCTATAAAGGGGTGGACCCTACCAAGGAGTTTGGAGGAAAAAGCAAAGAAAACGATATGGCTAATAAAATGAAGACTGAGTTTAGGCCGATCAAAAAGTTGTGTGGATATTCTATCCACTGAATTGAAGACTAGGTGGTGCATTTTGCTACCCAAATTCTAGCCGGGAAGATAATGAGGAAATGTCATGCGAATGAAGTTTCAGGGCCAGTGGTTTCATTGGTTGCATAGTACACGAAGGGGGTATAGTAAAACTAGGCACAGTTCTTATGTAAAGAATTTCTAGCGGATTGCAGTGAAGCACATGAGGAGAGCAAGGTGTTTCACTATGTCTGGCTCTTGTTGCTAATTTTATTAGTCACATGGAGATTACTAGAGGATATTCAATTTCCTCCACTGGAAGAAGATTTAATGGAGGCAGTGAAGTTCGCTTCGTTGTGGTCGAGGAAGGATCTAGAGTGAATCATGGAGTCAATGATTTTTTGGATATTGGTTGAAATGGACCTACGTGCAGTCATAAGTCAGCAGCCAAGGTTGTCCCCAACCTTGTTTAAGCAGTTGAGATCCTTCACAGAGTTTAAGGCCAACTTCCATAATGTATCGATCTGGGTGAGGTGAGACCCTAAGAATATCTAGCACAAGTTGCCATATTTAATTTCAAAAAAAGATATGCTAGAAATTATGGGAAGTTGGCTAGTAAAGTGGTGGAAACCCATGGATGTTGGTCTAGGTACCAGTTAGGACAAAGAAATATCTACTCCATAGAACTGAAAAGAAGTAGCACAGTCAACGGCACGGGCATTGGCCGAGTAGAGGAAGAGATAAGGCACTACTAAGGAAGTTGTTGGAAAAGAGCCACTGAGAAATAGCATGCTGAGACAAAGCACACTAACATAGTGGAAGTCGAAGCATCGACTTCCCAACATACTAAGGAACAAGAACTGCCTAAGTAGGGTGGAGATGGAGCAGAGTAGGAGAGTACTCCCTTAACATTGAAGAAGTTGAGTACGGAGACAAGTGTTGGACCAGCGAAGAAGCACAAATTAGATAAGAAAGCGTACATTGACCGTATAGTACGTAGAGAAGGGGACCTCAATGAAATTTGGGATAAATTCAGGGACACCAAAATGGAGTTGTGGGAATAGTTTGAGTAACAATAGATGCAGATGGTAGGGAGCATCCAGAAGGATCTGTGCAAGCTGTAAATCCATATAGGAAGAATTCAAATGAGCGTAGGGCAAGCAAGCTGGGTGCAAACGAGCCTGGCACAAGTGAGTGAGAGAATATTGGAGACAAAAAGGACTCTAGACCTCAAAGTCATCTCATTACCAGAAGGATCGATACGCATAAGAATATATGAAGACCATGCTCTACTGGGAATGGTCAAACACATAGGAGTGAAATTAGCCATGCTTCCACTTCAAACCCTCCATGTGCTTCATTAGGGGGGACTCGAATGAGCTTAAAATTAGAGAGAAGCATCCACTTGTAGTAATCAACAAGGTTAAGGTAAACAATGAAAAAATATTTGCTAAGAAGGCTTGCACCCTAAAAGAAAAGGAAGAGCTAGAAGCACGAAGTCAAAGCATAGAAGCAGTAATTACATAGGTGTGTAATTCTATCCTCGAGTGACATATTCTAGAAGACACCGCAGCTACAACAAAGATCAGGAAATTGGCTACTACAGTCTAAGAATCAAAATATGAGATAGGCAGAGTCACATTTGACTTCGAGATGAAGATATCAAAACTACAGTTGAAGCTATAACCGACTACTTTTCCAGAGGTCAGGGAGCAACGCAGTGCAACCATAAAGGTGCACATGACTACTCTAGTGAATGCAGTCAAAGGCTACTAATTCATTTTTAACAACGCCATGGAGTTATGGGACACTTTGTAGGATGAACCAAACTTGCAGAGATTAAATATAAAAATCAGAGAGGCCTAATAGAAATATGATGAGATCAGGGAAACTAAATGCACATTGGCGCCTGTAGGATGGAAAGATGCTACATGCAGAAGTACAAGAGTTGCAACAAAAAGAATCAGTGTTAAAGGCTTACCTTCAACCTTGGACAAAAGAGGCTAGCCAAATTTACCATACTATTCAAAAGAAATTCAAAGCTCTGCAACAGAATCATAAGACCATGCAGCTTGTGGTAGAGGGACCAACTATAGAAAAGTTGGTTGAAGAGGTGAAGTAGGCTACATTACAAGGCATCACAGAGCTGGAAGCATTGAAGCAGGATTTCAACGAGCTCCACCACAAAGTAGAGAAGTCAACTGTGTGACTTGAGGGCGAGTCACCATATTTATGTTGGGGGCATGTTGGGATAGGGTCCCTAGGATCAACTTTGGGTAGCTTAATCAATTTTTGAGTAGAATTTTGTAAAGAATGTAAATTCTTCACGAAATGTCGAAGTAGAGTGCGCAACTCAATAAGAGTCAAAGGGACTTTATCCCCTTGTATGGGTAAGTGATAGGATGGTTTTGAGATTCACCCATAGGCCACGAGCCATGGTATTGTAATAGGAAGGCTTTAAATATTTGAGTCATAGCGAGTCTAGAGAGATAACTTTTGGTGAAAGAACAATTGTAAGGGAAAAGGGCTAAGGAAGGAAAGATTTGTTTTCCTGTACTTAGTTGAAAGGGGAAGGCTCTTGCAGTTGAGTGCATGGAGACCTTGGCAAGTCCGCAGCTAAGTGCATAGGCCCCTATAGCTGGGTACGTAGGGTGGAAGAGTCTATAAATTGAATGTTGAATATAATAAAGACTGATTTTGGACTAAATCTATTGCATCTATGTCTTGTCCTTAACTCTATTTAAGCTTATGAATTGTTGCTTAATGATCTATTTTCTATGAAATAAAGTGTATTCTCTACTCGAATCTATTAAAACTTTAATATTCATGCATTAAGAATGTGATGCAATGTTTTCACGAAGATATTGAAATAGATCTGATACTAACTATTTAAATCAGGTAGATCTATGCGAAGGCATATCTCGGGTTTTTATTTACTAAGTGAAAGTTGTGAGCCTGGTTCTTTTAGGTATGGTAAGCCCGTTCGCATCCCTTCACAAAGACCTAGAGGTCAGCCAAATAGAGTTGTAGTACTGGACCTTAGAAAGGTATAAATCTATGTGAAGGTAGATATGAGCTACAATATATTAGGAATACACATCACACACTCTCTGGATGTAGAAACCTAGTTCTAGCACCCCTAATATTGCTTCGAGTGAGACTACATCCTGTGCTACATAGGTTGTTGCCAAAAAGGTGACCAATTAGGGTTCTATTGGTTAGTGTTAATAAATTTGAACCTGGGCTAGGCCCCCTTAAGCCAACACGAATTTCTTGCCATGAGTGTTTCTATCTCTCTAGGTATCACAAGTGTTCATCTACCTCATAGTAGAATAGGTACAATGGCCTCCTAGGGATTAGGGTCAAAGGAAACCATTGAGAGCACAATTAGAGATGAAGTTGAGTGAGTGTCTATGAGCTTGCCTATCTACAAAGACACCAAGTTGTTCGTAGACAAATATATCAAGATGCAATGGCTGCGACATCGTACAGAGAAGAGCCATCAGCAACAGTAGAGAGTAGTAGACCTCCATGCGACAAAGGAAAGAGGAAGGTTGTTGATAGCATAGAGGCAGAGAAAAGATGTAATTTAAAAGCGGGTCCACTTGTGATGAAAGAATATTTGGAGATGGAGGCTAAGATGTGACAGATTGACAAGAGGATCACATAAAGGCAAAGAGAGAAACAAGGGATGGAGGAAACATACAAGGAGTTGCAGGAGTTTAAGAGGCAAATCAGGGTATAAGAAGAGCTATGCAGTGGAGAGAAGGAAGCACGAAAGGCACAGGTACAACACAGAGTGCAACATGTGCAGAATGATGAAACTATGGCCATACAAGATATAGACCTATCCTAGCAACTCACAGAGACTAGACAAGGTGAGAAGTTGTGTTGATTGCATCCATGGGTATTTAGGAGCATGGATGTCATTGTGGGCACACATGCTATCCCATCTGTTGGCACACTCATCGAGGCAAAGACAAAGAACCAAGTCCGACTGGAGCTGGACATGTACTTCGATGAGTTAATGTGCATAGCCACCAACACACACTTGGAGATCAGCATAGACACTATGCATTAGTATGTTGGTGGCCCCGCTACACTCAAGACTATGATGCACATCTTATCAGATAAGTTGGACAGAGGTACCAGATTAGTGTACTCGGATGCAATGGAGGCAAGAGTAGGGAAAATTTTAAGGATAGAAATTTATCTTAAAGTTTAGAAACCTTGGTGAATCCCACTACTCCATAATATGAAATCTATAAAATGTTTGGAGATATTTTTGTAAAAATATTCAAATTTATAATATTTTTATATAGTCTATATATATATTTTTGGCGATTTTTAGGGTAAAATAATTTCATTCTATAAAATTTGGGTGAATCATTTTTACAAAAAAATGGAAATTAGCAAATCTTTTTTTTTGGAAAATTATTTAGCCCATAGGTGAATATTAGCCCCTAAAAGTTTCCTTGGGCGAGAGTTCGCTTTCAACAGGATGTTTCCATTGAGAACTCGGACACCATCACGGGCTACCAAGCTTGGCATCAGTTCACCACCATCGATCATCATGAAGATGTCGAAGATTTGGTCTTCCCATAGTTTTCTAAGTCTTATTAGTGTCTTTCATGGCTTCTTCAAGCCTATTTTGTGTCACATGGGTACATGTACAGATTGTAATGTAACATCGTATAAAAGTGAAAGAACAAGTGTCGATGGTTGAATGTAACAGTCATGTAGTAGTTTAAGAGTCATGAGGGTAGGTGAAGAGTCACAAAGGGGAATGTCAACAGTCACCCCATCCTTTCCTATTTATAGTACCTCATAACCCATTGTAGAGGCTTTTAGGAGCCAAGATTCCTATAGGTGTATCTTAGAGAAATCTTGGAGTGTATTGTAACGAGCCTTGGCTCCTCCATAATGTACAACTAGTATATCTCTTTGGAGGAGAAGGCGTCAGTGACTGTAACGTTCCATTTTTGGGACTATTGGTTGGTCATAGTTGTATGTATGACTAGAGCTTTAACTTTCTTAATATAATAGAGTCAACAGATGTCACGTATATGTTGTTATTGTATTTTACCTATCTTCGTTACTCTAATGATATATGTATTTGTTTTTTATGCATGTATGTATGAACTTTTCTATATATGTTTGTATGAATCTTATCGAGATGTGTTGTGGGTTTAACCATCACTTTGGATCGTTGGCTAAATTTCTTTCTAGCTTGTCATGTATCTCTCTCATGTGTTCCCTTTCAAGCTGCATGTTGTCACAGGTTTCTAAGGGGTACATTCATACCCCTGTTATGTGTGTTAGATCCATTCATGCAACTTCCTTGACTTGTTGCACTGGTCACACCCTTGCTATCAAAATGGACATCCTACTTGCCTCTGCCTAAAACCGTGGTCAAGGCGATACCATAGGACCCACTGTTGGGACTCCTACACCAAAGAGTATGAGGTCTAGTTGGGACTTCTTACCAAGGAGATCCCCTGACATGTTGGTGGGTCCAACACCATCAACATTTTGTCACTAGAAGGAGAGACATATGACAAGATGAGTCCTCACATCCTATTTTGCATCTTCGCATATCCGTCATGGATATTTTTAGACTCATCGCTTCGGATGTTTCTCTAATACTGAACAACTCAACATCACGAGAGCATTTTTTGATCTCTTGTCACAATTAACGTATGATGGTGAAGGTGAAGTGGCCTAGCCTAAGTACTTACAAGACTTATATGAATATATTGATGATGTAGATGACTTCTCTAATGAAGAGGCCAGCTTGCTGCTTTGACGCACACTTCACGAATCCCCACAATCATGGTGCAACAACCTGCCACCCGGTAGCATACACTCACCTGACCAATTATATGATCTCATTAAATCTACCTTCCATAATTTTGATCTAGAACCACTTCAAAAAAACTATTAAAACAACATAAGACTCCACAAGAATCGCCTATGGATTTTTGGCAGTGCTTCCGTGTATTGCAGTTTGAAGATCTGAAAAACTAGATGAAGTTTCAATATCTTTGGGATAGATTCAAATACTATATTAACAAATTTGTCAATTCCAATATTAACTTGAAGTTCAAACTTCACTCAGCATACTTCAATGATGGAGTTTCACAATCACAGATGGACACAGTCGTTGTCACAAGTGATTTTCCGTCATCACTCATCAAATGCCTCCAGCATCGCAAAGTGATCTGGGAGAACATGCACACATGATTGTTCAACTGTCACATCCTCCTAGCATCACTTCTCTCAATTTTCATTTAGATTGGGTTGTGAATCCCATGGGTTGTCACATGCATTTGTTACCACAACATCCATCTTTGTGTTCTATTGATCCTTTGGATTGCACTGCCTTGTGTTCTTTTATTCGAGACTCTACACCTGATTGAACCAGGATCAAGCCTTCAATAGAGTTCGTGTTACACAGCCAACTTGTGTTGTCTTTCATGATGATAATGAATGCGAACTTGAACTTCAACCCAGTGAAGGATGATCTCCTTTGTCTGCACCTCCTCCTCTTTTTCCTGACGTCTTCAGTGACTCTGCTATCTTTTATTTTCCTTGTGTAAATCCACCAATGGGTGCACCTGTTCTTGATAATTCACAGAACACACTGGATGTAAGCCCTGTAAGGACTCTGAACACCACATATCTCCACAATGGTATGATATTGTCCACTTTGGGCCTAAGCCCTCGTGGACTTTCTATTGGACTTACCCCAAAAGGCCTCATACCAATGGAGATATTTTTCCATCCTTATATAACCATGATCCTCCCCACTTCTAGTCAATGTGGGACTTTGGTCATATACACAAAAATCCTCCCCTCGAACAAAGGACCATGGAGCCTCACCTCAAACGATTATCCATCCGTCCACTCTCTACCAACCAGGATTCTTCACTCCAATGCATTGGAAGAACACACCTTACATGGAGCACCGCCTACCTCGAGAGCTTTCTCTACCCCAGGTCAACTCCTCTTCACTATGTTGGGACCAGGACATGTCCATGAAGAATCTGGAGTACACTGACTGTCTAACTGAGCTCATCCACGGATCCCATCATAATCTTACTATTCAGCATTCCGAGGATTCATCCACTTGGCTAACTTCGGGGCATGGCTCCGATACCACTTGTAAGGACTCTGAACACCACATATCTCCACAATGGTATGATATTGTCCACTTTGGGCCTAAGCCCTCATGGATTTGCTTTTGGACTTACCCCAAAAGGCCTCATACCAATGGAGATATTTGTCCATCCTTATATAACCATGATCCTCCCCACTTCTAGTCAATGTGGGACTTTGGTCGTATACCCAACAAGCCCATCATTCGATAGCGGAGAGGACAAATGCTTCTTTGAAAATACAATGGATTCTTCATCTTCTTTTTCTGGAAATGTAGAGGGTGAACATTCTTGTTTCTCACATACACCTCTATTTTATTTATCAGATCATGAGGATGTCGATGAAATCATTGATTTTTCTGATCATAACTTTCATTATCTCTTTACTCGATTCAATCAAGATGATGATTATACCATTGTTGATTTTTCAAATCGACCTATTTATGATGATATATCTTTCAACGACTTCAAAACTCCGAAGATAGTTGAGGCACTTCAGCCTAAGCTAATGGTTGTGTCAAACCCTCACTATCCTAAGGATGGTTTGGCTTCTAGTCAGGAAATACTTGAAATAACTAAGGCTCCTCATCACTCATCTTTATGCATTGAATATCAATCCCACATACATATTTCACTTCCTCCACTCGAACTACAAGACCCCATCACTCATGCATTGGAGGAATATTACACAACAAGCACATGTGAGTGACGCAAGTTGTATTTGTTTCTCTCGTTTTATTTGATGTTCTATTCAAGAGAATGTGTATGCTTAACATCTGCACGCAATGTCGCATAGCACGATGTTAATTCTATAGGTTCCATGTCATGTGCTCACACTCATCTATGTTTTGTGGATGCATTTAAACTCGAAGTGTGTTTGTCTTCATTGTTATATCTTTCATGTTTGCTAGTTTGTGCAACTATGTTGTTCGTGAACCATGCCTTCACCAACATGGGTCGACCAATGTGCCAGTGGCTGCATTGGAAATATCACTTCATGTGATCAAGTCCATGCACCATTAGTTTAGGAGTATGAGCAGTTTTTTCCTATTCTCTTGTCTGCTTGAATGCATGTTTTCTTCATACTTTCTATGTTTGTTTGTTTGCTTGCTTGTTTACTTACACGCTTTGTTTTCACATTTTGATTCTTCTCTTTGTTCTTTTAGTTTTTTGTTTTCTTATTTACATTTGTAGCTTAGTTTCACGTGAAACCGTGTGTGACTCCTCAAATAAGTGAAGGTAAAGCATAAGAGGACTTGTGTAGTTATCAATACTTGGTTATTTGTTGTCTTGTTTCTATGTGTGGAATTTTTTGTCTTCAGTCCATGATACACTAATGGGAAATATGTGTTGTTCAAAGTGAACCTTGATGAAAACACAATGCTTGCGTGCTAATTATTATCACCTACTCTAGTTGGTTGTTTTGGGTTAACCCTTGTCAGCTCAGTCAATTAGAGTAAGGTGAGGGGGAAAACCTTAACATGTATGTCAAAGGTATATAAAAAATAATTCTCTAAAGGAACAAACTCTTCTAGTCTAAATAAGTCAGGATCCATCTTCCATCTCTGAAATGAATAAGTGTTATGGATAGTTATAAAATAAAAAAAATGAAAAATGAAAATGTGAAAAATTTTGAAAAAATGAAAAATGAATAAGGTGAAAGAAGAGAAAGACTTCCTATGCAAAGAGGTGATGCAAGTAACTCTGTCAGGGTACTAACCATGCTCGCTAGCTGTGGAGCGATGTTTGTGTTTCTGCATGACTTTGTAGGGGTACTATCTAGGCCTGCTGGGAGCGGAGAAACACCAAAGATGAAACTTAAACTCTGACTATCATATTGCTTATGTACCAATATACTCCTCATCCCAATCGAAACAACTGTATTGATTTGGCTTGGAATGTGTGCTGACCAAACAAGAGCATGGCAGGTGCTACATCTATTAATCAAGCTAGTGTAGGAGTCAAGATGATCATTGAATTGAACAATACTTCCAAAGGTATTAGACTTTCTTTTTGCCAAACAAGGTTCATTCAGAGAGTTGGAGTTCTACCAATGTGTCGCTAAGTGTTGTAGTGGCAACAACCACCCTCCAAAATTTTCCTTAGCTTCATTTTGGAGCCTCCTTACCAACCATCCTTACCAACATGTCTTGCACTATCAAGTACATAGGCTTCATCTAAGTTTCATTTGCTTGCCAGCCTGTGCATGTCAACTTGTTTGTCTCCCATCACATGCTACCATTTCATACTGAGGTAATTTTCTAGCTGAGATGTTCACTCAGAAAATTGTGCAATTATGGGGGGAAACCATCCTTCACTCCAAAAATTGTGCAATCCTTGCTAGGCTACCTGCTGATCTCCTAAATTGTGCAATCTAGCTAGGAAGACCTCCCTCAGAAAATTGCACAATCTAGGATGACTTTGGGCTTCAAACCATAAATTGCACAATTCTGTGAGGTAGTGACCTACTAGCCCCAATAATTGCACAATTCTTGAGGGACAACTAGCCCTGCTTAGCCCAGAAACTATACAAATCCCTTTCCCAAGGTTGAAGACAACTGAATGTTCCTTCTGGTCAACCAGTCCCTTCTGGGACTAAGTTATCCTGATTTGCATGCATGGGTTGCTTTTCCTAAAACAGAAAAATGAAACATGGAAAAGGCATGCCTAGATTTTATGAATCTATTCTAATAGTTGGAGGTTAGACACAAAGACCATTTTAGAAACCTCCTACCAAGTGTTGCTTTTCCTAGATTTGTGGCATGCACATCATAACCTCGATCTTATAAAACCCTATGTACCAGATGTTGCATAGCTCATTCCTCACATCGATCTGGTATCTCTAACATCCCACATCACATCTAGAATTCTTCAACACATTCAGTTCAAATTTTTTAGGTAAGTCTACTTCTCATGTCATGTGCTGGGTTTTTGTTGCCTTTTGTATTTCTCTTTGTATAAGTGTTGTTTGCTTGATTTCAATGAACACTTGATGTCATCTTGATACATGTTAGCTTGAAGAAGTATTGTTTCAACTTTTCTTTGCATCTCACTATTGTCGCATGCATTACACTGTTTTTACACTAACGATCGTCATCGTGGTGACTCACTTCACACACATGCTCATTTTCCTATTTTTTGAATCCCACACTTACTATTTGCATGCATGTTCATTCACTCTTGTTTACACTTAGCTTCACCATGCACTCATATTTCTCATTTTTTCAATCGCCCGTTGATGGGTTTGCGCTACCTTGGCCCAGACCTTCCCTTACCTGGCCAACAACGCACATTTATGGAAGTGAAGGCTCTACTTCCCTCCAGAAACTGCACAAATCTAGCCCATCACTAGACTCCATTCTTGCATTCTGCAATTGTGAGAGGCAGTGCCCTACTGACTCAAAAAATTGCATAATGCAATCTCTAGGCTTACATGGCTTACTGACTAAAACTGCACATTGCACAATTTTAGTCCTCAGCAGGCAAGATGGACTATACATTGCATAGTTCTAGCAGTCAGTCAACCTCGTGACAACCTAGACTATGCCTTGCATGGTCTTAGCAGTAAGTCTCCTAGCCTCTCGTTGAAAATTTTGGACTTCACAATCAATCATACAGGTATGTTTCAAGTCACTCCTCAAGTTTGTTTTGGTTTTCAACTGATATATTTATTTCCATGAGTGTTTCTATGTCTCCAAGTATCACAGGTGTTTGTCTACCTCTTATTAGCACTGGTACAATGGGCTCCTAGGGAGTAGGGTCAAATAACACCTTTACGAGCGCAACTCGAGATGTAGTTGAGCGAGTGCCTATGAGCTTTCCTATCTACAAAGGCACCAAGTTGTTCATGGACAAGGATATAAATATGAAATGGTTGCGGCATCATAGAGAGCAGCACCATTAGCAATAGTAGAGAGTAGCAAACCTATGTGAGACAAAGGAAATATGAAAGTTGTTGATAGCACAAAGGTGGAGCAAAGCTGCAAGTTCAAGGTAGAACCACTTCTGATGAAAGCAGCTTTGGATATTGAGGCTAAGAGGCGACAACGCGGCAAGAGGATCACGTAAAGGAAAGGAAAGAAATAAAGGATGGAGGAAATAGAGAAGGGGTTGTATGAGTTTAAGCGACAACTCAGGATAAAACAATATCTATGTAATGAAGAGAAGGAAGCACAACAGAAATAGTTACAACAAAGGGTGCAACACATGCAGTATGATGAAACTGCACCCATACGCGATATAGACCCATCCTGGTGGCTGGCTTAGAGCAGACATGGTGAGAAGTGTTGTCGATCACATGCAAGATGTTCAGGAGTGTGGATGTCATTGTCTGCATGCATGTGATGCCATCCATTGACACACTCATCGAGGCGAAGAAAAAGAACCAAGTTCGATTGGAGTCAGACATGTACTTTGACGAGCTGATGCGCATAGCCACTACCACACACATGGAGATAAGCATAGACACTATGCATTAGTGTTTTGTTTTTGCGACCACACTCAAGAGTATGATGTGCATGTTATTAGATGATTTGGACAGAGGTGCCAGAACAGTGTAGCTGGATGCAACGAAGGCGAGGGTTCGCTTTCTATATGATGTCACCAATGAGCATGCAAACACTATCATGGACTACCAAGCTTGGGATTAGTTCACCACCATCAATCATCATGAAGATGTCGAAGAATTGGTCTTCCCATAGTTTTCTGAGTCTTATTAATGTGTTGCATGGCTTGCTCAAGCCTATTTTGTCTCACATTGGTACATGTGCATATTGTAATGTGACATATTGTCAAACTGAAATACCAAGTGTCGATGGTTGAATGTAACAGTCATGTAGTAGTTCAAGAGTCATGAGGGTAGGTGAAGAGTCACAAAGGGGAATGTCAAAGGTGACCCCACTATTTTCTATTTATAGAACCTCATAACTCATTGTAGAGGCTTTTAGGAACCAAGCTTCCTATAGATGTATCTTAGAGAAAGCTTGGAATCTATTGTAATGAGTGGCTTCTCCATAGTGCAGAGCTAGTATATCTCTTTGGAAGAGAAAGTGGTAGTGACTGTAGCATTCTATTTTCGAGACTAGTGGTTGGTCATAGTTGTATGTATGATTGTACCTTTCATTTTCTTAATATAACAGTGCCAACACATTTCACGCATATGTTGTTATTGTATTGCAGTTATCTGGGTTACTCTAATGATATATGTATTTGTTGTTTACGCATGTATGTATGGACTTTTATATATATGTTTATATGAATCTTATTGAGGTCTGTTGTTGGTTTAACCATCACTTTGGATAATTGGTTAACCTTCTTTCCAGCTTGTGATGTATCTCTCTTGTGTGTTCCATTTCAAGCTACATGCTATCACAGGATTCTAAGGGGCACACTCATACCCCCATTACATGTGTTAGATACATTCATGCACCTTCCTTGACTTGTTGCGTTGGTCACAACCTTGTTACCAATAAGGACATCCTACTTTCCTTTTCTTACAACTGTGATCAAGGCGATATCGTACAACCCACTGCTCGGACACCTACACCAAATAGTTTGAGGTCTAGTCGAGACTTCTTACTAGGGAGATCCCGTGACATGTTGGCGGGTCCAGCACCATCAATGGATGGTTACAAGTGTTTTATGATTTTGATCTATGATGGTTGTGTTTTGAGCTAACCTAATGTGATATGTTTATACATGATGATTTGATCAAAGATGCTAGTTTTACTTGTTGTGACAGGAATGAAACAAGATTGCAAGTGTACCTTACTGATGAGCTACCAATGAGGTATGATTTAGAGTTACTAAAATTGATAATAATATAATGGAATTTATGTGCTTGGTGTAGGAAACATGGAAATTCCCAGTTGGGTGATTGACATCCACTACAAGAATTAGCAGCGATGATGAAAGGAATTAGAAAATGCAGCAGTATGATGGTAAAGAACTTCAGGGGAAGGGCCATTGTGGGACACTGGTATCAAATTGTGTCTATTTATTTTCATGAGCATGTTATGACCGATATGATGGTTTTGAGGCAGGTATATGCCTTGTTTTTTTTACCTTCCAATTCCAGGAAACCTTGCTAAGCGATGGATCGCCTATGATAGGGGATGCCAGGGAACTTGGAAGGTGAGCGTTTGCATGAAAGGGGGTGATATGATTTCCCGAGGGAATATTTAGTTGAGAAGGGAAGAATGAGGACATATTTGTTTTGGTCATTAGAATTTCCAAATTGGATCAGATGCACATTGGGAGTGCGCCCTGGACCAATGATCCCGTAACTATTCACTAAGAGGAAAAGTGGAGTAGGATTTTAGTGTTGGACATTGGATGTAGATTTGACTTTGTCAGTGGATTCTAGACTTCTTGGGAAGGAGGTGAATCTTGGTATTACTTTGAGGGTGGAGGTGTGATCCTATGGATCCCCTTGTTGCATATTAGGAATCATATCCTTTTATTTTCTCATTGAGAAACTGTGTATATGTGTATATCATTGTAAATATTGTATCATGGTTTATAAAGCTCCATATAAGGTATGATTATTTTCTGGGTGAAGAAAATGTGACTGTGTGTATATGTGATTGGTATTATAAATATGATAATGTGTTTTGTTATAAAGCTCTAGTAAACGGTATGATTGTCATGTTTCAGCAGTGGCCATAATAAATAATGCATAAGTTATAAAGTTCCATGGGTAGTATGTTTTGTTTCCAATAGTCTTGTAGTTATAGGTGTCATTGAACACTGAGGACTATGTTACCCCAAGGGAGAAGGTTCTGTAACAACCTTGGTTAAAAATCCATGTAAAAATGATATATAAGACCATGGTTAATGAGACACATATTCCAAGCTGAATGGTGGGCAAACCATACTAATGGATGTTCATTTCTATTATTATGGCTAAGGAAATTAGAAAAGGCAATGGAAATGGATTTGGAAAGGAAAAATGGATTTTTAGGCACATTTATTTATGTAAATAATGGAAATTAGGAGAAATGGAAGGTGAAAGGTGATAGGTTGCATGTGAGGAGGAAATTCAAGGAAAATAATGGAAATTGAAGAAAATATAGGCCTCATTGATAAAAGGGTTTCTGAGGATCAGTTGACAAGCTCTTGGCTCATGATTTTGCTCAGGTTTTTCATTCAAGAAAGGAAAAGAAGGAAAGAGGAAGGGAGGATCAAGAAAGGAAAGGCATGATCAAGCAACTACAATAAGATTCTTTGCAAGTATCGATTTGCATGTGTATTTTCCTTGCTAGATTTGGCATGCATGGTATTGCATGTGGTTATTTTTATGTTATGGCATGGGTTTTACCAAGTATAACAATGTTTTCAACCTAGCCTTACCATTTCAGGATAGCTGTGGTGTGATGGGGTTCTAATGTTTTGGTTGAGCTAGATTTTTGGATGGATTTGAAGCTGAGTGAGGTCGATCTCCAAATGATAGAGGACATGGCCTAGTGGTCCTTGAACTAGACTATGGATTGAGGTAAAACCATTGTCCTAGTGACCCGTGAGCAAGATTGTGGGTTGTTGTAATGCTAGGATTGTGTTGCCTTGGTCGGCCTAGGAATACTTTCCAGTGAATGCCAAGACAAGAGGTGGTTTTCTCTCTATTGAGCTTAGTAATCCCCAGTTTGGGATTTGAAATAAATCTTGGAGAGTGGGTCTCAGTTTAGGGCCTATTGGTCAGGGTTTAGATTACGGTAAAGCCTTAGAGACTAGGAGACAAGAAAATTCCTCATGATGTAGGTGGAGAAATCTGGTGGCATCCATGCCTATTTGGCCTAGTGATCGGGTGAACATCATGGTAAATCCTATTATGACATTTTTATTGTGTTGGCCTAGTGATCCGAGATGGATTACGGTAAAGCCTAGTTTATATTGATTAGGGTGAGGTGGTTTAGCCTCAGGATTCCGTGGTTGGTTCTTTTGGTTTGATTCTGACATTCATGATTGGAATATGGAGCGAAGGTGAATGACTAAAGAGAGATTTGGCTAAACCATTCTATGGTCAGGTGGAACATAGAAGTCCCCTCCTGGGTTTGGATTTTGCATCATCAATATGAGATTATTTCTCCTTGTATTTCTATGAGTATTATACTAATTTATATGTGGATCATATGGCTATGATTTCAGTGGTATTTCTGCTACTATTATGCTAGTTATATATGTGTTTCATGACAGTGGCTATGTATGGATCTCATCATGTTTTTACTTGTAAATGAATGGACAATGTATCTATGACCTAATAGATGATAATGCAACAAATGATATGAGGGAACAATGATTCTTATAGATTCTCTAATAAGTATGAGATACATATGCTTAAATCTGTTATTTACACTTGTAGATTACATATTTTTTATATTTTGATGAAATTCCTATCATGGCTAATAGGGGTCCTGTTAAGGGCTTGTTCAACTATTTTATTTTGCATAATTGTTTCCCTACTATTTTAGTGTTCTGGAGATGTCAGTGATTTTTGGGTGGTGACCTGGGTTCTGGGCCTGAAAAATTGGCTCAAAACCCAGGGACACTAGCACAACACTTGAAACAATTGTCCATGAACGCTTGTATTCCTATAGCATGAGATTGTCCAGAGCCTCCTCGATAGTGGAAATCCTATAGCATGAGAGTGTCCAGTGTTTAGGTGGTCAAAAAATCAGTGGGACTCGGGGGCTAGCTACTAGAAGAGTTGGGATGGTTCATTCTCAGGGGTCCTTTAGCTAATGTGGAAGGTTTGTATGTTGTGTTAAAATCGATTCTATTTCCTTAAGGTCACATAGGAGGTTTAATATAATCATAGTAGCCCCTCATCGCATGATTACGCTGGTTGGCCAGTTACTTAGGTAGAAGTGGGAGGACGGTGCTACAGACATGGTGTACCCTATGAGGGAATTTTAAATCAATTTTTTTACCGTTTTGATGAAGACCTCTAGGAAGACCTCTAGGAAGCCATGATTGAGGTATGTCCCTTGACACATGTTTCTTCCATTTGGAAGCCATGATCAAGTTCTTGTGAGGATTTTTCTTTTACTGTGTCAACCTCATTAAAAAATGAAACACGTCCCCATGAGGATGGTTCTTTTACTATGTCAACCTCATTAAAAAATGAACCAAATTCCTGTGAGAATGGTTCTTTTACTGTGTAAAACCTCATTAAAAATATGAAACAAGTTCTTATGAGGATGGTTCTTTATTGTTTCAACCTAATTAAAAAATGAAACAAGTTCTTGTGAGGATATATCTTTACTATGTCAACCTCGCCAAAAAATGAAATAAAGTCTGAGCATAATTATTTTTATTTCAAGCTCGTATAAAAATGAAACCTATTTATGAAATTCATGAGCATAGTTTTGTCTCAAGGTTGCTAAAAAATGAAAAAAATCCCCCTTTAAGTTGAGCGTTTCATTTAATGTTATCAATGAACCTTCATTTTATCTCCCTATTGGTAACTTGTCATTTACTTAAGCTAATCAAACAAAGCTCGGTGGGCATGTGCCTATCCATAGGCACATTATAAATGTTTGTATCATGTTTTACATGTGACAACTTTATGATTTTATGCTACTTCTCCTACTTATCATGTTTTACACTTGATTTTTAGATGTCAACGATCCCTCAAAATTACATTGGCTTGCCGATGGCGTTGGTTTTAGTACTCAGAATTTTCCTTCCTACAGCTTGGGCTACTTATTCACCCATTGATGTGTTAGTTCACATTCATGGAATACGCCTTGGTAAAACAATGAATAACATCACAAAATATAGTGTATTTATCGAGTTATTGGCTGATTCCATTTCATTTGGTATTCATCAATTGATCATTAGGTTAGATTCTCAATTCATTGTGTTACATTTAAACAGTGTATATTCAGTAATAAGTCCCACAATGTTAAGAATGTTTTTGCGGGTTCCTCTCTTAGAAAGAGAATTTGATTACATTGAATATCAACACATCCCAAGATTTTTAAACACATTAATTGATGCATTGGGTAATTATGTGTTAAATCGACATTTCTAACATCTATAAGAAAAAAAAAATATCCATCCACATATTACACAAAAATAGAATGAGATAATAGTAGTATTTTTCATTAATCAAAAAGTTTGTAAAAAGTGTGGCTTTACAAAATGTCATCCAAGACATACAAGGCCATGTGGCCTTTATTATCCGAATATGCCGATATATCAAAAAACAAAATCTAGCCTTGTGACTAGCAGCTATGAATGCTGATCATGGTAGTAGATGATGGCACGACCTACTCATTGTAACAACAAGTGATTGGTCTCGGAACTCCCACGGTATGCCTCTGGTAACAGAGAGGAAAATCATCGATCCAAACATCTGAGATATCCAGATTCAAACTCTCTAGGTTGTGTTCAAGTTTAGTTAAAGCCTCAAATGCATTAAGGTTTTGTACCATAGGAGCTATTGGTTTCTCACAACATATGTCAAATCAACATAATTTTGCTAGTTTGACTGTGCCCACATCTGCATGATTATTTTAGATAGTTAGTTTTAAATGTCAAAAAACAAAAATTTGAAAACACAAAAAAACTAGAATGTGAAATTTTTTACTTATGTCACCCATTGCACTCCAACAAGAACTAGGATATCTGGATAACTAGTGTAATCCATGCCCACATACGGGAATTTCTCGATCATGATGATCTGGTGTTCCAACCACCCAAAAATGTCAAGAGTGTATCTCATGGTTTGGTCATCACCACCTCCATGGCATTCCATCAATGAAACCCACTTTAGCATACGAGGATCTCGAGGTCCTTCTGTATCTATATATACCTATATGGAAAGAAGACAAATCCTCTCTAGAGAAAATGACACCACAATGGAACCATACGAAAAGTTTTTGAGTTTTCGAGTATTTACTCTAGTCGTTTTCCCTTTGAGATTGACAACAACCCCTTCACACCAGTTGAAAATCGTAGGAAGTGAACACTCCACAGAAATCTACATTTGATCCTTAGTGAGAAAATGAAGCACTACACTTCTATACAATCATTCAATAGTGAAAGAAATGGTCCTCAATAGAAGCCTCTCAATAGTTTTGATATAAATATGTCCATCTTTGAGATCGTACCCTCTAAAACATTGTTATCGTAGGTACGTTTCTATTGTTTCTCCACCTTGTCTATGCCCATATAAAGAAATATCAACCCCATAGCATGGAAACTCAGTCAGGAAATAGATGTCATCTGCATTTATGGTAATTTTATGGTTTCCAATTTGGAAACACTCTTCCTGAACATTCCATGTTCTTACCATCCATGTCAACAAATCTAGTTGAACCTTCATGCCTAAGATCATGAAAAATTTGTATAGACCAAAATCCCCTAAGGCATGTAGTGTTTCTAGGTTATCCAAAGCTACTGCAAGTTGATGTTCATGTTCTCTCTCCCTCCATTCCATTTTTACATATCAAAACCCTGAAAACAACCATGGAGAATGATTAGAAAACAATGTGATAAATTATGCACAAAACAATTGGCCATTTTATCTATTTTTTCAAAACACTTGGTGTTGTGAAATCATGATTCTCAACAGTGTAAATAGAGTCAGTGTGTGCGGTCTCGATGAGGAGGAATTGCGCATGGTGAGGGTGATTAAGTTTGTGATTTGGTCCACCAGATTGGTTAGAATTCACTTCTGAAGTTTTTGGTTAAAATGCACTGCCAATGGCTCTCAAATGGTAAACGTTTCTTTTACTTTTTGGATTTTTATAAGCATTTTAGGCTAATTAAAATATTATTTTTTTTCCTTTAGCTTCTGAAAATTCAAAATTTTAATGTTTTTTCTATGATTTTTGAGCAGTTGAGATAATTTTTTGAGTTTAAATTTGCAAAACACAAATTCATTGCAAAAATGAATCATTTTGGCAATGAGCATATTTTTATCACTTTTTCAGACTCGTTAAAACTTACGAAAAAGAGAAACACTCAAGTTCTCTTTAAGCCCTTTTTAAACTCGCTAAACATGAAATGATCATCAATGATCTACAGAACGAACTAGACTATTTACAAAAAAGGTATACGTTGCCAATTATGGTCAATAGAGTTCTCTCCTCCATTATTTTACCCTTTTCCAGGATTGAGAGACTAAATTTATGAAAAATGACATTTCAGAGTTTACTTATGTTTTTCTCCCGAGTCCCTAAAAATAAAAACACTGATCTTTACTTTCTTCTGGCTCATTAAAACTTTACATCAAAAGAATTGGGCGAGTTTTATTTTCATTTCCTTTCAAACTCTTCAAATATGAAAATGACATCAAGTTACCCTTTCGTTGGACTCATTAAACATAAATAGTGCAGGACTCATGAATCATGATGAGACTGAACCATTCCTTCCTAAGGTTCATTAAAAATACTCCAAAAGGACTCATCCAAAGGATGAGCTTAAAGGACAAGTATATGATATCCTCCTCAAGCTTTGACAAAAATAAAGAGGTACTTGCCACTAATGGTGGGGGGAAATTAGGAAAGAACATTTGTTTTTGTAGTACAAAAGGCAGTATGTCACTCTTGAACATGACACTCTATCAACTTTGTGTCCAGGTTGGGAAATCCATTTTTATCACAACTAATCATACCTCATTCAAAGTCTTCAATTGGTTTTGGGTATTATTTTTGAATCAAATGCTACCAAGTCCAAATGTCGTGTCGCCGATATGTTCAAGAGAAGTTCAAACTCAGTAAAACTTACCTTGCAATTTGTAGCCTTCGATCGTGTCAGCCATCCTTGGGTCATTCCTCCATTACTTTTTTTCTTCAAAACTTGACATGATTTTCGTGTCATAGGATATTCTGCGACAGGTCACTTCCAATTAACTTCAACTCACTATCTAGGAAGTTGATCTACAAACCTTCTTCAATACGTTGGAGCCTACATGCCTTAATGGTAGTTTTATCACCTTCGATGATAGGTTCTCTTCATTATCCTTCGATCCAATGATTATATGAGTGTTTGACTTTAGGACGTCTTTTCACACTTCATAGATTATACTAACAGTACCTTGAGAACCATTGTCATTATTGGTGGTTTCTCTCACATTTGTTAACGATTCACATTATTGACTAGTATCAAGTGGTTTCTACCATGTCCAACTACAAGAAATTCACTCACGTGGTTAGATTCTTACTATGGATCAAGAGATGGAGATCAAGACCCTCGATCTAGTTTCATCCATCCAAGATGCATGGAGTTATTAAATATTCATGATTTTAAACATAGATTCATTGATGGTTGCGTCCATACTATGTCTTCTATTGAAAAGGATCTTCAGATGTATTTTCATACTTATTCTTTGACATATTTATGCTCTGATTATGGGAATTCCTACCTTAGTGACGATGTTATATTGTATTGTAACCTTTGATTGATTTTTTCATGCCTCCAACCATGGTCTCTAATCCAAACCTTCGCATGATAAAGTGCTTCAATCCTCAAACATATTTTCTGACTTTGCACTTTAGGGGGCAATCAGTTACACATCATTTTATTAGCATTAGGAAAATGACCGTCAATTTGGATCTTTCACTATCCATGAAAGTGTTCCAAAGCATTCCCCTGAAAGGCTAGAAGCTTCTGAGAGGAGTTTGGATTTTCCACAATGTTCATCTTTATATTGGTCGACGTTTCGAGTCTAGACCCAGACTCATCATCAGGACTGATATACAGAGAAAAGAAAGAAAAGGGTTTGTGATAAATATGAAATAGGCTTGATGCAAAGACAGTATGGCCGACTCAACGCCTGTTTATTGCTATAATTTCAATTATTTATATTATTATTTAAATCATTATCTATCATTGTTTATATTATTTATTATTAATTTATCATTATTAATCATTTTTTTATATTATTGTTTTTTATTATTATTAATCATATTTTAAATTATTGTTATTCATTTTTATTTCTTAATTATTTATATTTTATTATATATTATTATTATTATTTTTTTATTGTTTTTTATATTATTATTTTATTTGTATTTCTTTAATAACTAATATTGTTTATATTTTATTTATTTATAATTATTATCCTTATCTATCATTATTATTCTTCTTATCTATGGTTTCTAATGTGTAGCGTAATTAATTTATTTTCAAGGGGTTTATATTATTATTCATCTACCACGTTGTTATGTTGTTAATGAATTAAAATAAATAGAGGGATTATCTAAATGTTATTTTGTTAGTTTACCAAGTTAGATACTAAGTTCCATATTTAACCTAGCTACAATTTTTATTGAAAACTTATGCTATTATTTGTGGGGGGCGAGTAAAGAGTTCCAATTTTTGCTAATTTCCAAGCCTCCATCCCTATTAAGGTTTCGAGGGTGTTTTAATATTTCTATAGCTTCTCTAACCTTTCGCTTGAAATGGTGATCTTCATTGGCAATGACCTTGGCGTCTTCAAGGCATATATGGTGATTAGTTTTACCTACATGCTCAGCCAAGGCTGAAGATTCGGTTCTTTCATTACAGATATCTGCACTATGCTCTTTGAGCCTAATCCTTACGGACCTACCCGTTTCTCCTATATATTGATCCCCAAAAGAGCAATTCATGATATATACTCCTTTCTGCTGAATTTATTCTTGGTTGTCCTTAACAGATTTCATTCTTTGTTTAATGGTAGACCAAGGTTTGAACGCAGTCTTTATATTTTTCCTTTTGAGGATTTTAGCTATCTTGTCTGTGACTCCTTGAATGTAAGGAAGGTAGGCATTAGAGGTTGGGGGGTCTTTCGCCTTGTTTTTATTATTATCAAATTTGGCCTTTTGAATAGCTTTGTATATGCTTTTATTGTTGTACCTTAGGTTGGCAAATGTTCTTTTTAGGCTAGAAGCTAAAAAATCCCAAAGAGAATGAAATTTCTAGATTACAAGGCCTAGAAACATATTTTTAATTCCCTACGTGGTTCCCTAGCCCATTTTTTCACATACAAAGACTTAAATATTACATTCAGCACAAAAGTGTGCTATGTATTACACTATAGACCGTGCACTTGACTTAATGCAAGTAAAAATAAAAAAGTAAATTGTAGAAGCTTTGTTGGGTAAATATTTCCCAACTAAAAGCTTTGAGTGGATGCTTACTCAAGCTTGATACCTCTCATCATGGAGATAATTCCCTCTCTTTGTGGATCCCCTATCCCAACATTTGAGGATCCCATTCCATAGGAATAGGATCTCAAACCTCTTCCTCTTGGCCTATAAATCAAACACAGGCCAGAGGGCTGGGGAGGACCACTAAATGTAGGCTTATGCTACTAAAATAGGGCTAGAAGGATTTTCATCCAAGGAGAAGGTTGGAGATCATGGGAAGAGGATTGTGACATCAAGGAAACCAATTTTTAAGCCTTTTCTCATTTGAATTCAATATAAAGCAATTTTTCTTTCCTAATTGTGTCTATATTGATATTATTTGTGCGATTTTTGATCACTCACATGGTTTATAATTTATTATTGGTTCATTTTTCATTGCTTTTATATGGAAGATGCTTTGATCCATGTGAATTATGTTGTCTATGCATTTCTCTTTTGGAGCATCCTGGAGAAGCTATGGAGAGCATTGGGAAATTATCTAAGGCATTGAATAAAATTTGGTTGTGGAAGGCACTGAAATGACATCAAAGAACTCTTTGTTAAATAGGTAAGTGATTCTTCACATTATACATGTTTCAATCAGTGATAAGCTAGGGAAAGGTAGAAATTCTTGTCCTATAAATAAAACACAATCCAAAGGGTTCTTGAGGACCACTGAACATAGGCTTATGATATTGGAATAGGGCTAGAAGGCTTTTCATCCAAGGAAAAGTTTGGAGATAATGGGAAGAGGCTTGTGACAACAAAGCATCGAGGTTGTAAGCTTGTTCTCCTTTGAATTCAATACAAAGCAATTGTTTTTTCCTAATTGTGTCTATTTTAATATGATTTGTGAGATTCCTTGAACAACCACATGGTTTATAACTTATTATTGATTCATTTACCTTTAATTTTATATGTAATATGCTTTGATCCCTTTGAATGTTTTTCTATGCAGATCTCTTTTGGAGCATCATGGACAAGTTGTGAAAGGATTTGGGAAAGCCTCTAAGGCATTCAAGAAAATATGGTTGTGGAAAGCAATGAAAGGACTTCAACAAGAACTTCATTAACTAGGTAAGTGATTCTTTGCATTCTACAAGTTTCAATCAATTATATGCCTGGGAAAGGTAGAATTCCTTTTCATGTTTGTTACTAGGTTTTGTTGGAAACCTAGGGAGATCCTTTTTGTCTGCAAATACTGATTTGTATGCATAACAGGTACGGTCCCTTTGATATTCTAGAAAAGGTGGGTGATAATTCCTATCAACTTAGTTTACCACCATATAAGTGCATTTACTCAACTGTGAATGTGGGGAACTTGACACTCTACAAACCTTCCATGCTAGATGAAGAAGAGGAACAAGTCCTACCTTTTGTGGAGGAGTTGTGATAAGATGCTCAAGAAGAGTTGATAGAAGAAAAAATTGTTCAGAAGAGGTCCAGAACTACAAAACAAGGGTAGGATAACCTCTGGTAGATTGGGTTGAAGGGACAACTTCCAGGAAAATCTAAATGGTACATGAGAGAGAAGGTGGAGGGAAACTTCACACACCTCATTCAGTAGAAGCTTTTGAGGACTGAAAGCCTCCTAAAATAGAGAGATGTGATATGAATTGCATCATTATATTATTTTTCATCCATCATGATGCATTTAGAGTGGAAAATGTGGAGGAATCAACTCACAAGACCAATTTTACCGGTAAGAGCCAGTTTAGCAAAATGGGGTATGAAACCTTCTGCTAGAATTTTGAGGCGTCAAAGGACTTTTTCGGGGGTAAAACTTTCCCCCCAAAGGGCCACACTATTTCATGCTATTCTACACATACAGATATTTCCAATGGTGCAAGAAGTGTGTCAATTAGAGTTTGTATGCAAAAGTTATGCCACTTAGAAGTTGACCTTCCTGTTTTCACACATATAGTTCGAGAGGATGTCCCGTCAGCCCCCATTATTCATGGAAACGGGACTAGACACATGATTATGATATAAAATAATTTAGAAGATTCTATATTTTAACTCTAGTTAAGATTTGATGTAGTCAAAATTAACCACTAGTAGGCTATCAAATTGTGTTATAAACGGGCCACTAGGAGGAAGAGGTATTCGATTCTTTCAAGAGATTTTTATTCCATAGTTGAAAAACATAGCTAAGAGATATAGGAGGTAGAGAAAATAGAGAAGATTTGTGTAATGTAGCAGCCCACGGGCCATAAGCATTACTTCTTTGTACTTGTAGCCATATTTACAGACATAGAAAGAGAGTGAAGCGGCCTCACCTTCCAGTTGGGTTTTCTCCCGAAATGGTTTCCCATACAGCATCTAATGTGTCTTATGTGTGTGTGATTTTACTTTTTCATTCTCTACTTTTCGACATAATTTCCATTCGCATGCATGCACTAATTACAGTTAAATCTACAAATCTGAAAGTTTAATAAAACTATAATAGCATAGAAATCTTAGATTTTTAATATAATATTATCAAATCTATTGTGACAAACTGTTGAGTGGAATATCCACGGTAGTTTATGGATCAATATACATGCCCCAATAGTTACTCTAGTATAGGATCCTATCATCCCACAAAGTCCAATCTCCTTTATCCCTTTGATCGCTAAACAAATTGGTATTACACTCGCTATGGATCACCATAACAATATTAGTGATGAAGTCATCAACTTAGGTGACCATTGTTACAATAAATCTAGAAATGAAGTTATTTGAAGTGTATCAAAGAGGATAAATATTTCGATGAGTGGAGAAGAAAGAAATGTATTAGAAATCCTATAACAAAATATCATCTTGAGCATTGATGGGAAAAACAATCAATAGGTCATCATTGATATAGCCCCAGTCTTAGGAGACACGCGACCTGCTAACAGATCTACTACTCAAAAGCCTTTCCTCAAACATGAAACAATTGACTCAGTGTTGACATGGTGAATCTTCGATATACCAACAAAGGGAACTAACCCAATCACAAACCCCAATTAGATCTCTTTCAGTTTGGGGTGGCTAGCTCCTACAAGTTTTAAAGAATCCCATAAACTATTATAAGTGTTGAGAGATTGCTTCCTGGAGGAAGACTTCAATTAAATCAACAAAAGAAACAACCAACCTATATGTATCAAATCCTATCTACACTACTTCTCACTACTTAAGCTACTCCTAACTATCCTAATCTATCATGTAGGAGCATAACAAAAAGAGGTTAAACATCATATATAGATTCAAAGTCCAAATGAATCAATTACTAGTTCACAGAAGAACAAGGTTGTATTAAATCTTAATTGCAATCCAATTCCTTATACAGGAATACACATTCCTTTCCATACAAATAACACTTGCACTGATGTTTTAGTTTCAAATCAACAACATCTCATGAGTTAACCATGCTATTGAATTATATTCGAACAACCAAGAATAACCATGAACTACATGTTATGAATACACACAAAGCAAAACACATTTATATTTATGCCAGCAACAACACTCTGATTCTAAACACATGAATGTAGAGGAAAATAAATATGAAACAAAAGGCTACTTCTTGACCAAAACAGTCTTCTTTATTCACAATAAATCCAACGCTTTTCTGCCAAAGAAAAAGTCCCCCTCTCACTTCCGGAGGTAATACTTATACAGAAGTAGATGATCCTCAGTCTTCCTTAACTTTTAACCTCTCCCTTTTCTTTTCAATATACGAATCAAAATATATAGACGTATAATAGTCGGTGTAACCACTGACACGTAAAGGGCATAACTCCTAGAGTGCTTCATTTCCTCGGGAAATGAATAGATGTCGATGAAAAGGAGAATGACTGTGTGTCATCTCTTCATAATGAAACTCGAGGCAACTTGATTTTTGGAATACAAAAGAAATGCGTGGAAACCCGACTGAGAATGCCTAAGGCCGGATCTTTAAATAGAACACGCCCGCCTACATGAACTCTTCGGATTTCCTCATGCGTATTTTACTTCTCGCCTCTAGAGATAATTAACATTAGCTTTATGATTATGAAACATATGATAGAAACACCTAAGAACAACTCTTTCCATCATTGAAACTTTAAAAAATGATAAGGCATAATGAAATAAAAAGGAGTGAGTGTGAAAGAATCGGCCCCTGGTTCAGCCAAAGTTATGCTACGATTGAGTCACAATCGCACATCGCAATGGGAAATCACATGGAACATCACCCCTATCATATTTTCCTTTGAAAACCTGGAACACAACATTTTATCAAATACACAAGAAAACATGGGAAAACCCTCGGTCGGACTTAGAAAATTATGCACCCGGGCATATAATTATTGCCGACTCTGTCATATGGTATCGCATCTTATGTATAAGCACTAGACTCGGCCGACTGCGATTTACGATTTGTGGAAGCGGACTTGAAATATATATGTGCCATGGTTAGTAATCCCATCGGGTCCGCCATATAAGAATTTCCTTTGGAAAATTGGACCACAACATTTTATCGAAATACATGGGAAAAGACGGGAAAACCAACAGTCAGACCATAAGGCCAGACTTCAAATATTATGCACCCGGGCATATAATTATCATCGGGTCTACTCATTACCCCTTTGCATATCGCATGGGCTTCACTTTCACCGACTGCCAGTTGTGATTAGCGATAGGCCGAAATCTAAAAATATATATGCTGCATTTGATAATAATGGTTGGTCTGCCATATTGCATCATGTTTTATCTATGGGCCATGGACTCCACTGATTGTGATTAGCGATAGGCCAAACACGAAATATATATGAGTTATGGTTAATACTGTCGGCGGGTCTTCCATATGGGATTTTCCTTTGAAAACCCGGACCACAACATTTTATCGAAACCATGGCAATACACTGGAAAACCGGCATCTGACCATAAGGCTAGACTTCAAATATGTAAGCGCTCTGGTTAATACTACCGGCGGGTTTGTCATATCACATCACAATGTTGCAATGGCAAGTGAATGGACCTTGGGTTTCATTTAGGTGCGAAAGCGACATGGGATGGGCTCTGGACCTGAAATATATATATTATGGTTAATGATCCTGGCGGGTCTAGCAAATCGCTGTGTGCCTTGTATACAAGCCTTGGACCCCGTTAATTGTGATATGGGATGGGCTCTGGACCCGAAATAAATAGGTGTTATGTTTAATAATGTCATCAGGTCTGGTGTATAGTGTTGCACGTTATGTATCCCTGTTGATTGCAATAAGAGAAAAGGGTAAGGTATGCATGTTGTAGAGCATTTCTATTATCAATGCATTGATATAGAAATAAGGATGCGATGGGAGGTTTTGAGGGTTGAAAATGTCCCAATGAAGGATATGAATGAAGGGCTAGAAAGGGTTATATATGAATCATGCAGCAGAGATTTATTAAGGGGGCCTTAGCCATTAATAATTGAAGATTTGACTCGGCGAAGAGCTAAAATCCTCGGGATAAAATAGATCATTCGGAGATTTATTATTCGGAGAAGTGAAAGATCAGACTTCTAGGGGAACCATTCAAAATTGCTACCAGGGCAAGTTTTAATAGGGTGGTGGTTGTGGCCACAACAAATGGCAAACCGCTGCGTGAACTAGTTATCTCTGTTACCAAATAAACCTTGGATCAATAGAACATCAAGGTGTTAAGATAAACTTGAAATGCAAACTATATAGATGGACCATGGGTTCCTTCAACATTAATTTCTTCAAGTGGGATAAAGACAAATAGCTTCTACTTATTGATAGGGTTTTGACACGCATTCTCCAATTGTACTATTATGGGATTTATTGACCCTCCTTTACCTGTTTTCTACTTTCAAAAAATCCTTTCGGGGCCATCACTAGTCTGTCAATACTTGTTTAGGTGTGTACCCGAGCTCTTTATCACTCATCAAACTTGATGTAGATATTTTTATTCGCACTTTATGTAAGCATTTTAGTGGTATATTTTTGTATGATTGAATGGGGTGCAGTCATGGATCATGCCATATTTTTAAAATACTTAAGCAAGGTTGGGCTTGCTATGTCAATAGGTACTCTAAGCCTGGCAATAGTCACTACTCCAACCAGCTTCCCAGACAACCTGTCCTTCCAGATTCGCACGAGGACTCGACATTTCATTTTCTTTTAAATAAGTCCTTCCAGTTTCAGGCACAAGGACTAGAGCACAATTGGATTTTCTACAGGGTATATGAAAGTGAGCTTAGCCCATGAAAGGAGGTTTAGTTGTAGAAGACAAGTATTGGAAAACTTAGTGTGGTGGATGGGACCAACGGAGAATAACTACAAACCTTACAAGAAATTATAGGCCAGGTCTGAGTGGAATTTACTTAAAAATGCAGTGTTCCGCCAATGCAGTCCAGCTGTGGTTACACATTTTTGTTTTATAAATATGCTCCTACATGCTCCAAGTATCCAGGTTATTAATATATCTTACCTAGTTCCCAACAGATGCTAATGAGTGGTTTCGATTTGGATTCCATAGCTGATTTGAAAATTCTCATAGGCTCATTGAAAGTTTGTTTGGTTTGCAAGGTAAAGATGAATTTAGGATCGACAGACTCATCAGCAGGTTAATGAGGGAGGCAAAATGTTAGGCCCCTATACTACTAGTGTAACCCCTTATTTTTATTAGTATAACCCACTTATTATATTGATGTACCCATGTAGTGCCCATATTGTTACTATTGTGCCCCATAGAAGCCCACTATTGTTATTATTGTGCCCTTACAATATTATTGTTATGTAGGCTCT